>APFE031501483.1:1137-12214 GCA_000404065.3 Pinus taeda
AAAAAATCATAATTACCATTTTACCATTTATTATATAAACCCCATACTTAAAAACCATTTTACCATTTATTATATAATATAATTACCATTATACCATAATATTGTAAATACATATTATTATTATCATAATACTCTTAACAAAAACATAAGAATAATGGTCAGAATGACGAAAGCCAAACCTGAAATTTGTATAATAAATTAAATAATAGTTTCGTTAACTTTGTTCACATCTTCAGTCAACGGTACACGATTAATCCATTAAAATCGACTTTGCTGACTGACATAATGTTATGATATAATTCCTTTTAAATCCACAAATTCTGACGTCCAACCAAGTGTCTGATTCTCATGGAATAAGTAACGTCCCTTACCCGTGGGTTTGTCGGAACAAATCATTTTAATTCTAATTGACCTGAAATCATTCTAATTTTAATGGAGAGGAAAGGCTTATTTAATACTTCATTGTGAAGGTACTAGGTAAGTAGGTCGAATATAATAACAAAGAATATGTTATTTTATATATTAAATAAATAAATAAAATTAGTAGATCTCTTATCAATCATTAAAATTATTATCCAAAAATGATGGGCGACTTTTATTTTAATTTACTCTCCTCATTACTATTTAACCATAGACGGAGATGAAAACTTAAAACGATGCTTTTGAATGAGTGGCACATTGACTTCCAATACGGGGTGGTATTGGGATTTTTTTAGGTTTTTCCCCTCTTTATACTCCTTCTAACTTAAATATACCAAGTATATTCTTTTTAAAGAGATAGTTGTGGATTTCTTTAATGGTATCCCATCACGTCAATAATATTGTGAATCTTAAATTTATTTATTTTTCATTTCCATACTATTGGTAAGTTAAACCATGTGATATTGTGAATCTTAATTTTTTTTATTTTTCCTTTCCGTACAATCTTATATCACTAACTTGTTGTTTAAAGGATATTATTGATCACTAACAAAAGGTTTTTCAAAAAACATATGATTTTGTGAATCTTAAATTTATTTAACTTTTACGAATTTAATAATAATATATTAATAATTTATTATTTTAAGGTATATTAAAATGTTTTATTGAAATATTGTTTTTGATTTTATTGAGTGGTTAGAGATTAAATAAGGTTTGTACATTACGAGGGATCAAATTTCTTTTTATTTTAAAAGAGGTTTGTATATCAAGAAATTTGATACCTTTTAACCTTTGGTAGATCTGGAGTTAAGATAGATCTAGGCTAGTTTAATTTACCTTTCAAATATACTATATTCCACATGAATACCATGGACCAATACCATATATTAATACCACAAACTATTTTTATTTTTATTTTTATTTACAATACCTTGCATTAATGTTTTTATTTTATTTTTATGGAATTTAACTTAATCAAAATGTTAAGTATTATATTACAATATCTCTACCTCTCTCACACAATAACCACTCAACATATCAATTATAAAACTTGAGCTTTAGTGAACTTTACAATATCATTATAACAATTCAACATGTTAATTATAGAAATTGAGTCTTACAATGCATTAGGAAGATTAGTGGCCCAAATTTTATTGTTGAGCTTCTATTGAGGTGTCAAATTTAGATACCACTGGTATATTGTCAACCAATGGAATTTTTTATTTTTTCAAGCGAGCAAATTAGGTGTAACCCCACAATAGAACCACTTTTTCCATTTATTCACCATATTTCTTTATTCATCATAAATGTGATAGGTCAAGAGTTGTTTTACAGAGCTCTTATCCATATAAAATCTAAATTCATGAATATTATTTACTAAGACTCTCATTCATAATATACTACCTTCATCAATAAATGTGAGAATCATAATTAGGACTTAATAATCAAGGGCATGTCCTTTACAAAAATATTGAAGATTTGAATTGCATACTTCCATGTTGCCACCATTTACCTTGAGGGTTAAGCTTTCTTAAATGGAATTTGACTTATCTTCGAAAAGAACAAAATGGTTATTTCATGAATTTCATTAAGTATGGCTTATAAGGGGATAAACTAGTTTTGTTAAAATAAGTGATATTATAGTGCAATACATCCATATGTCTAAAGAATTGAGAGTGTAAAGGGATAGGAAGTGTTATGATTTATGATGCAGGAGCATCTGGTCAATAGGGCAGAGTTAGAAAGAAGGATGACATGGTTTCTGAGAAGGACAGGGGACATAGCTCGCAGAACGGACATCAAGTCTGTTTCGTTTTTATTTTCAGTTAGTTTTATTAGTATTTGTTGTTTTTTGGTTTCAGTTCAAAATGCCTAAAATGTTGTAACAAGTTCTAATTAGGAGTAGTAATAGTAGTTAGAGTCATTAGTCACTGAACAATAATTTACTATTGAAAAAAACAGACAAAGGGAAACAAGCTAGCCATAAAGAAATGTCTAAATATGTAATAACTGTTGTAACTGATAATTGAACAACTGCCAACAGTTACCCAACTGCCTGGAAATAATGTACAAGAATGAAGAAAAGCAAGCCCATAGGGGTTCAGTAGTAGCGAGGAAAGAGAGTAATAGAAATAAATACATTTTTCATTTCAGTGCACAGACACAACTCTTACGTGCGTCCTCAAAAAAATAGAGACTGTACATTTCCATGTTGTGTCAATAATTCATTTTATTTCATGTACGAAATCCATTACAATTCTTGACAGAATACGAACCAGCAGAAGGAGAAACAACCACACGAGAAGTGACACCGACCAGCACAGGTCACGAGTTACAGCGCCCAGACAAACACAGTTACAAGGTATGCAAACGAAACTGAAGGTGAACAAGTTTTCTTTCCGCACATATATAACATTTCATCTCAGCGTAAATACCCATAATAACAGTCCATCTCAGCATACAAAACAATGTTAACGCAGCCTTCAAACCCTATCTAGCTTATGAGCCTAGGGTTTGACAAAAGTCAGGAACTCAAGCCACGACTAGGACTATACACCACAGTAGCCAACAACCGAAACCAATGACCAATACAAGAACCTAATGCAGACGAGAAATAAGAACAAGTCTACCCGGAAGGTGACCAGAACAGTCGGACGCCAATGCCATCGATCCAGTGAGCGGCTTCACCTGTAAAGAGACGAAGGGAGGAAGGGTTAATTTTCCAACCCTTGAAGGAAAGCCGGAACCAGAGAAACTGAGAGGAAAAAAAAAACAGAGAACAAGAGAAGGTAACCATACATGAAGGTGAGCCACGACTGCAAGCGAAACCCTCGAACAAACAAACCTTTCTCATAGAGGAGCCGAGCCATTAGAATCTACATAAACCGTGGTAAAGAAATCTAGCAGGGAACGTGAGCATACCTGCTAAAATAGCCGAGAGCTGAACAGGGTAGACCGCGAAATCCATCAAACTTGGAGGCTGTCGAACCGAGAGTGAACCAGAGTGCCATTAACTCATAGCATTCAAATGACCATGGACTTTTGAGAAAAAAGCAACCAGACAACACTGAGACAAACGACAACACCAGCGGAAAGCGCCAACGGCAGAGAGACAAGTATATAAACGAACAGAGACAAACTTACCGGGAAAGCACCAGACCATTGGGCAAACCAACCGGACCAGGAGTAATAGAACGCAGTCAAGCATTTGCTATACAACAACCGAACAGGCTGGGACCGCACAGTATCTCACCACAGACCATACATCAAATAGAAAATAAAACAATCGCAGAGACTGTAGAGCCAAACCACCGGGTAACAATAATAACCCCAAAGGCGCAAACAGGGTGAAAAACCAAGCGGAGACTTGCCAGGATCCTGAGGAGGACAGATGTCCGCCGATAAGGCCGCCCCAGTACAAGCAAGTTGATTATAAATCAAAACTGAAATTAATACCAAATCAAACATATATTGTCCGGTTCGTAGTGTGGTTACACATCAGCTAAGGTGAGGCGGGACCACGTGGGCTGGCCCCATCAAGTGGTATCAGAGCAGCGTTTTGAGGAAATAGAGGAAGATGGAAGTACAAAGACGAGGACGTGGAAGAGGTGCACGTAGAGGAGTAGATGAAGGATTGAGAGAACAATTGAGAATCCTCACAGCCCGCTTAGAAGCAGTGGAGGCGGGTAGGCGACGAGACCCAGAATTTGGGGATGACAGTGAAGAAGAAGCAGCAACTATTACAGATGGGTCAAAGGAAGAAGCCCCAGAGTTGAGGCTGTTGCGATCAGTTCTGTTAGCAAGCAGCAAGCCCAAACCGGAGATCCCTAACTATGATGGTAGTCTGTCTGCGGATGTCTTGTTGGATTGGGTGAGTGAATTAGACAAATATTTTGAGAATGAGGAAATCGGTGAGGACAAAAGAGTTAGATTTGCTGTGACCAAGTTGAAAGGACATGCTGCCCTATGGTGGGATAGTGTCCAAGCGGACAGAAGGCGAATGAACAAACTGCCGATAAGAAAATGGCCAAGGATGGTGGCAAAACTGAAGGGTAGATTTTTGCCTAAGGATTACCAGGTCGAGCTTTAACGGCGAGTGCATAATTTAAGGCAGAAAGGTATGACTGTACAAGAATACACAGAAGAATTTTATCATGTGAATTTACGTGTTGGTTATACGGAAGATACTCCCGAAAAGACAGCAAGGTACATGAATGGCTTAAGAATGGAAATATTGGATGAGATTAGCATTCTCTCTCCCTGGAGTGTTGAGGAAGCCTTTAAAATTGATGTGAAGGCGGAGGAAAAATCAACAGGAGACAGAAAAACAGGAGAGGCAGAGGGAATGGCAGAGGACGAGGACAGTCCTATGGCAGAGGGAGAATTGCCGTGAACAGCGAGGAAGGCAACAGTTCCAGAGCTTCAGGGACAGCAGAGAAAGGAGAAAGCACCAGAGGAGGTCGGCCATATCAGCGAGGACGAGGAAATGGCCGCGAAAGAGGGACTAATGTCTAGTGCTACAGGTGCCATAAGTGGGGGCACAGATCCTTCGAATGCACAGAAGCTGAGCATGCCAGCCAGAGGGGAACACTTATTGCAGAGCCTGAGGAAGTTGAAGCACAACCCCGGGAGGTGGAAAACATGGCAGAAATAGGGGAAGATTTGATTTTAAATAAAGTACTGTTGAAACCAACCAAGGAGGTGGTTGAACAGACCCAGCGAAAAGCACTGTTCCGAACAGTTTGTAAATCACTTGGAAAGTGCTGTAAATTGATAATAGACAACGGAAGTATAGAAAATTTTGTTGCCGCCGAAATGGTGGAAAAGCTGGGACTGAAGCGACTCAAACACCCTACACCTTACAGGGTGTCGTGGCTGCAGAAAGGCCACCAGCTATTAGTAGATGAACAGTGTGAAGTTGAATTTCACATTGGCAAATATCACGACACGGTGGTCTGTGATATTATGCCAATGGACGTGTGCCATATACTGCTGGGAAGATCGTGGTAGTATGATCGGAAAGTGACACACGATGGGAAAACAAATTGTTATAAATTTATAAAAGATGGGATCAAACATACACTTGTACCCATCAGAGAGGAGGATGCAGTGGAACCGAGCAGAACAAATGCATTATTAATTGGAGGAAAACAGTTTGAGAAGTAGGTTGAGGAAAATGAAGTCAATTATGCAATTGTGAGAAGGACGAAGCCAATGTTGCTGAACACAGAAAAATCAGAACTGCCTAAAGAAATTCAGGAGCTATTGAAAGAATTCCAAGACATTTTAGTTCATGATCTACCTGATAAATTGCCCCCCAAAAGGAGTATTAGCCATCATATTGAGTTTATACCAGGAGCAAGCTTGCCAAACAAGGCAGCGTACAGGATGAGTCTGAAGGACAATGAAGAAGTTCACAAACAAGTGCAGGAGTTGTTGGATAAGGGAATGATCAGAGAAAGTTTGAGCCCCTGTGCAGTACCAACAATACTTGCACCTAAGAAGGGTGGAGAATGGCGAATGTGTACAGATTCGCGGGCCATTAACAAAATCACGATTCGATACAGATTTCCCTTGCCCAGAATGGACGACATGATGGACTGTCTTAGTGGGGTAGCTTATTTTACAAAAATAGATCTGAAGAGTGGTTATCATCAGATCAGAATTAGGGAAGGAGACGAATGGAAGACAACATTTAAAACCAATGAGGGATTGTACGAATGGCTGGTCATGCCATTTGGATTAAGCAACGCTCCTAGTACCTTCATGAGATTGATGAACGAGATGTTAAAGGAATTTATTGGCAAATTTGTGATAGTTTATCTTGATGATATCTTGATTTTCAGCAGAACGAAGGGAGAACACCTTCAACATGTTCGGAAGGTGTTAGAGAAGTTACAGCAGAACAAACTGCTGATAAACTTGAAGAAATGCACTTTCCTGCAGAAGGAGTTGTTCTATTTGGGATTTGTGGTTGCAGAAAATGAACTGAAAACGGACCCAGAAAAGATTGCAGGAATTATAAATTGGCTGTCACCAACAAGCTTGTTTGAGGTACGTAGTTTTCATGGACTGGCAAGTTTTTATCGGAAATTTATTAAAAATTTTAGTGAAATCTACGCACCAATGTTAGAGACCATCAAAAAGGCAAGTCAACCTTTTTGCTGGACCAAGGCGGCAGAAAGCAGTTTTCAGCTTTTAAAGCGGAAGATCACGGAGAGGCCAATCTTGAGAATGCCCGACTTTAATAAACTTTTCGAGGTTCGATGTGACGCAAGTGGAACAGCTATCGGCGCTATGCTCAGTCAAGAAGACAGACCAGTGGTGTTCTTTAGTGAAAAACTAAATGAGAGTTGGCAGAAATATTCCTCATATGACAAGGAATTTTATGCAGTGGTCCAAGCTTTGAAACATTGGAGGCACTACCTACTGGGAAATGAATTTGTTTTGTTCTCTGATAATTCAGCATTACAATATGTAATGCAGCAGCACAAGTTAAACCATAAGCACGCCAAGTGGGTAAAATATTTGCAGAGTTTTACTTTTGTGTTAAAACACATAAGTGGGCAAGCCAACAAAGTGGCATATGCATTGAGCAGGAGAGCCTTGCTCCTACAGGAAAGCAGCATACAGGTGATGGGATTCGAACATCTGAAGGATTTGTATCAGACGGACCCATACTTCAAGGAAGCTTTTGAAGCCTGCCAAAATCCCGTATTGAGAAATGCAAGCCCATAGTTAGATTATAATCTTCAGGAAGGATTATTGTTCCGAGGTGGGAATTTATGTATCCCGGACTGTTCAATGAGGGAGAATATAGTACGGGAGAAGCATAGTGGAGGATTAGCAGGACATTTCGGGATCAACAAAACTTTGGAGCAAATTGGACATTTTTACTATTGGCCTAAAATGAGCAGGGATGTACAAAGATTGGTAAACCGGTGTAAAGTCTGCCAACTGTCCAAGGGACACAGTCATAATACTGGACTTTACACACCACTACCCGTTCCAAGCAGGCCATGGGACTCGGTCAGCATTGACTTCATTCTCGGATTGCCTAGAACACAGCGGGGGTATGATTCGGTAATGGTGGTGGTAGACAGATTTTCAAAAATGGCTCATTTTATTCCTTGCCGGAAAACTAGTGACGCCACGTATGTGGCACACCTATTTTTCACAGAAGTTGTTAGATTACATGGCTTACCCAAAACTATCATTTCAGACAGGGACGTAAAGTTCACAGGACACTTTTGGCGCACCCTGTGGAAAAAGTTGGGCACGCAATTGAATTTCAGCTCTGCGTATCATCCGCAGACTGATGGACAAACGGAGGTGGTGAACAGGATCTTGGGGAATTTATTGCGGAGTTTGACTGGAGAAAATTCACGACTATGGGATCGAGCTCTTGCCCAGGCGGAATTCGCCTATAACGATTCACCCAATCGTAGCACCGGACTTAGCCCATTCCAGATTTTGTATGGCATGCATCCTCGAGGAATACATGAACTACGAGATTTGGGAAAGCTGGAATGGAGAAGCGCAGATGGGGAAGATTTTGCAGAGGCCATGAGCGAGCTTCATGAAAAAGTCAAACTAAAGTTGCACGACAGCGTACAGAAATACAAACAGCAAGCAGACTCAAAACGATGAGAGGTGCATTTTAATGTGGGGGACGAGGTCCTTGCGCATCTGCGCCGGGAACAGTTTCCTAAAGGCACATATAACAAGTTGAAATATAAGAAAATTGGTCCATGCAAGATCCTACGGAAATTTTCAGCCAACGCTTACGAGATTCAGCTGCCACCGGACATAGGCATATCACCTATTTTTAATGCGGCGATCTGTTCCCATATCACGCCCAGGCAGAGGATGATAGTGCGGTACAGCCAGAACGGGACACCCAGTTAGAAAGCAGTTCTTGGAAGAAACAGTTACCTTCGGACCAGACCCATGAAATTGAAGGAATCCTCAGCACCCAGGTAGCCAAAAAGACGCGCAGGAAGGAATACCTGCGTTACCTCGTCAAGTGGAGAGACCGTCCAATGGAGGACAGCTCGTTGCTCGACGCGGCACAGATTCAGAAGGCTGGTTGTTCGGTGGAGGAACTCATGGAACGGCGTCATGAAATTTCCTTTACCCCAGAAGCCTGATGCAGGAGCATCTGGTCAACAGGGCGGAGTTAGAAAGAAGGATGACATGGTTTCTGAGAAGGACAGGGGACATAGCTCGCAGAACGGACAACAAGTCTGTTTTGTTTTTACTTTTCAGTTAGTTTTATTAGTATTTGTTGTTTTTTGGTTTCAGTTCAAAGTGCCTAAAATGTTGTAACAAGTTCTAATTAGGAGTAGTAATAGTAGTTAGAGTCATTAGTCACTGAACAATAATTTACTATTGAAAAAACAGACAAAGGAAAACAAGCTAGCCATAAAGAAATGTCAAAATATGTAATAACTATTGTAACTGATAATTGAACAACTACCAGCAGTTACCCAACTGCCTGGAAACAATGTACAAGAACGAGGAAAAGCAAGCCCATAGGGGTTTAGCAGTAGGGAGGAAAGAGAGTAATAGAAATAAATAAATTTTTCATTTCAGTGCACAGACACAAATCTTACGTGCGTCCTCAGAAAAATAGAGACTGTACATTTCCATGCTGTGTCAATAATTCATTTTATTTCATGTACGAAATCCATTACAATTCTTGACAGACTACGAACCAGAAGAAGGAGAAACAACCACACGAGAAGTGACACCGACCAACATCGGTCACGAGTTACAGCGCCCAGACAAACATAGTTACAAGGTATGCAAACGAAACTGAAGGTGAACAAGTTTTCTTTCCGCACATATATAACATTTCATCTCAGCATAAATACCCATAATAACAGTCCATCTCAGCATACAAAACAATGTTAACGCAACCTTCAAACCCTATCTAGCTTATGAGCCTAGGGTTTGACAAAAGTCAGGAACTCAAGCCACGACTAGGACTATACACCACAGTAGCCAACAACCGAAACCAATGACCAATACAAGAACCTAATGCAGACGAGAAATAAGGACAAGTCTACCCGAAAGGTGACCAGAACAGTCGGATGCCAATGCCATCGATCCAGTGAGCGGCTTCACCTGTAAAGAGACGAAGGGAGGAAGGGTTAATTTTCCAACCCTTGAAGGAAAGTCGGAACCAGAGAAACTGAGAGGAAAAAAAAACAGAGAACAAGAGAAGGTAACCATACATGAAGGTGAGCCACGACTACAAGCGAAACCCTCGAACAAACAAACCCTGCTCACAGAGGAGCCGAGCCATTAGAATCTACATAAACTGTGGTAAAGAAATCTAGCAGGGAACGAGAGCATACCTGCTAAAATAGCCGAGAGTTGAACAGGGTAGACCGCGAAATCCATCAAACTTGGAGGCTGTCGAACCGAGAGTGAACCAGAGTTCCATTAACTCATAACATTCAAATGACCATGGACTTTTGAGAAAAAAGCGACCAGACAACACAGAGACAAACGACAACACCAGCGGAAAGCGCCAACGGCAGAGAGACAAGTATATAAACGAACAGAGACAAACTTACCGGGAAAGAACCAGACCGTTGGGCAAACCAACCGGACCAGGAGCAATAGAACGCAGTCAAGCATTTTCTATACAGCAACCGAATAGGCCAGGACCGCATAGTGTCTCACCACAGACCATACATCAAACAACAAATAAAACAATCGCAGAGACTGTAGAGCCAAATCACCGGGTAACAATAATAACCCCAAAGGCGCGAACAGGGTGAAAAACTAAGCGGAGACTTGCCAGGATCCCGAGGACGACAGATGTCTGCCGATAAGGCCGCCCCAGTACAAGCAAGTTGATTGTAAATCAAAACTGAAATTAATACCAAATCAAATGTATACTGTTCAGTTCGTAGTGTGGTTACACATCAGCTAAGGTGAAGCGGGACCACGTGGGCTGGCCCCATCAATTTAGGTGTGTACAAAAAAAGGGGTAGAGTTTCTTCCACACACAAATTAAAATCAACTAAGTGTAAGAATGGTTTGGGAATAACTATGTGTCGTTATGTGTAGTGGGATGGGGTGTAAAGTGGGTGGAATGTCGAGTTCTTATTCATGGTGAGAGGTTTTACAAAAGGTTTGAAAATTGACTAAGTATGAAATGTTCAAAGGGAAAGGAGAAGTATGGATGTTTTGGAGGACTAATGAAAAATGATGGTGGATTAGGTTTGTTAAGGTAATACAACAAAATGGGTCAACAAGTGTTCACTTTACATGTTTAAAGCTTACAACTATTATAGTTCAAATAATGATAGTGCAGCCAATGCTTTCAAACATGCCACTAATTTATCAATGTGAATGTGAAAAATCAGAAGGATAGGAGACAACCTTGCTTAAACCCTATCCTATGATTAATTTATTCTAACCAACTCTTAGGGTTCTTGAACTCAATAGTAAATTTTTCATGCAACCTTATTTCAACAATTCTCATCTCCACAGGAAACTTTATCTCTCCTAATTTATCCCAAAAGTTATTTTTATACACATATCAAACTTTTTCTAAGGTCATAAAAACATAAAAACTTGATTTTATTATTTCAACATTCTTTTTATGATAATCCTAAGTGCAACCAAATAATTTATAATT
>APFE031501487.1:0-28933 GCA_000404065.3 Pinus taeda
AAAAATTTCAGAAACAAATCATGAGAAGTTGTGGGAGAAAAAATATTGGTAGCAATTAGAAAGCTGTTAGGATAAGAAAAAGTTTAGAAGTATTATAAACTATTGGGGTGCTTTTAGGATTTATAAAATCTATGGATAGGTAATATTTTTTCAACAAGCAAAAAGCGAGTCTACCTTGAAAAACATGAGTGGGTTGTAGATTGATTTATCAATCTAAGAAAAATTATTTTTTTTTATATATGTTATAATAAATATTGTAAGCCTGAGGGGAAATAAAATGGCCAAATGAATGTATAATCAGGCCAAACATGTACATATGAATTTGGTTTTAAAATGGATTTTTTACACGCTTATGGATTATGTAGTATCTCGACATATATATTAATGAATATATTTATATGATTGTAATAGTTAACTAGTCAAATTTCTGTAGAGTTCTTGGTATTCTTAAGATTGCAAGTTCGTGGAAGTGAGCATAGCAAGGAAAGATAAATTTTCCTGCATCACCATGGTTGAAGAAATGGTGGCCTTAGAAAAGAAGGAGGCTTGGGATCTAGTGGAGTTGTTGACTATAAGAAAACCCATTAGTAGAAAATGGATGTTTAAGAAGAAGTTGAATGCAAAAGGAAAAATGGAGAAATACAAAGCCTGGTTAGTAGAAATAGGTTATTTGCAGGTGTAGGGAATTGAATTGGTGATATTTTTTTCTCTTTTTGTAAACTTAGATTCTATTAGATTTCTTTATTTTTGTTCAGTTTCCGCTACTTTTGATTTTGAGGTAGAACATATGGATGTGAAGATAACATTCATACATGGGGATATGGAAGAAAATATCTACATGAAGCAACCAAAAGAATTTGTCATGAAGGGTAAGAAGGAGTTGGTATGTAGGCTAAAAAAGTTCTTGTATGTGTTGAAGCAATCACCACGGACGTGGTATCAAAATATTGATACATATATATTGGGAATTTGCTTCACAAGGAGTAAAACATATCATTGTGTGTATTTTAAATTAGTTGGTGATAATGTTTTTTTTTTGGTCTTGCATGTGGATTAGGAATGACCGGAACTCTGTTTAAGTCAGAGGAAGTATGTTGAAACAATAATGCAAAGGTTAAATATGTAAGACAGTAAAGCAATGAAGGTCCCTATTCCTATAAGTGTAAAGTTATTTTCAAATCTGTGTCCTAAGGCACAAGAAGAGGAAGAAGACATGCCCCACATGCCATACGCTAGTGTGGTTGGGAGAGGAAGAGGAAGAGGCTAAATATGTAACAGACTAGACCAATGAAGATCCCTATTCCTATAAGTGTAAAGTTATTTATGGATCAGTGTCCCAAGGCACATGAAAGAGGAGGAGGACATGCCCCACATTCCATAAGCTAATTTGGTTGGATGTTTGATGTATTCAATGGTCTGTAATAGATTGAAGATTGCACATATAGTGGGAGCATTAAGAAAATATATGTCAAAACTAAGGAGGGAGCTTTGGACAAGAATGAAGAGGGTTTTCTAGTATATGCATGGCACTATTGGATATGGATTATGCTACCAAGGAAGACTAGGATTGGATAGAGTGTTTTCCATTCATGACTTTTTGTATTGAGATTGGGCTAGAGATCTGGATCATATTGTATATACAAGTTGGTATGTGTTTAACCTATATGGAGAAGCAATTAATTGGATGATCACGAGACAATTTGTAGTGGTAATTTCAACTACAAAAGTTTATACATGGAAACCACTCATGCAAGCAAGTAAGAAGTTACGTTATTGAGATTGTTCAAGTATGGGGTTGGTACAACAAGATATAAGGATAGATTGTGACAAACAAAGTGCAATTTTCTTGGCAAGGAACATTGCTTATCATTCAAAGACAAAGCATATTAATGTTTAGTAACCCTTTTTGAGGGATATGATTGAAGAGAAGAATGTGTTATAGTTAAAGGTGGACACTTTGAAAAATGTTCCAGATGCATTAACAAAATATATGAGTATTGAAAAGTTCTCTTGGTGTAGGGGAACAATGGGAATCACTGCCTTGAATTGTTGATTGTGTACTCTTGTGGCCCCTTGTATGCAATTAAAACAAAAAGTTGGAGAATGTTGGGTATGTGTTATATCATTTGGACGAATTATATGCACCACGAAAAAAAGGGGGGGATGTCGTCCCCCTGAACAAGGTGATGAGAGCCCCCTTGCATGGGGATTGGGGAAACACCCACTTTTTGGAAAAAAAAACTGTATTTGATTTTTGACGCTTTTCAGCCCTTGGTTTTTCTAAATGTGGTTTTGTGGTGCATGATGGTTTTTCCAATGGTTTTATAGTTTTGGTTAAGGAACTACGGTTGGATTGGCAGTTCATGTATATCACAAGGATATATATTATATTGTAATACTCTATAGAAAATATACTGAAAAAAAGTTTGTTGTTTTTCCTGTGTTTGGGTTTCCAATATAAAACCTTTGTGTAAATTTGTGTGTTTTCCACCGTATCTTTTCTGTTTTATTGAGAATTTGTTTGCAACTACTAATTGTATAGGTTTGACAACCTACATTATTTTCCCAATGAATCTTAGAATGGTGATGGTTTTCAATATATTTTAGACATGGATTTATCATGGAGGCATTGACACTCATGTCAAAATAGGTGAAATAGGCCTTCCTCTAAAAGGTCATATTCTTGAGACATATGAGCTTGGCATCCGGAACTTAACTAATTTGTGTGAAACTTTGCTTTAGTTAGAGTTGGATGTCCATTAGAACACTGAACATATTTGATTATTGATAATTTATTAACTTTACAATAGATCATTTTCTTTTGAAAAATTGGCAAGCACACCTTGGCACTGTGCCCAACTTAAATTGTGGCTATAGGTGCATGATATTAAGGAAAATTCCAAAACTAAAGTTGATATTTTCCAAAAAAAAAAACATAGCAAAGAAGGAAACAATAATAAAACACATGTCTTAAAAATTATCAACTTCATATTTCATACTTTTAAATTATTTAAAAACCACAAAAAAAGGCAAAAAAAAAATTGTAAGAAACATAACCTAGGATGAATATTAAATAAATATTATGTTTTATCACTTAACTTGTCAATGACTTTCCATAATGTAGGAATCAATTCAAAAATCTTTAAAAAAAAATAATGTTACAATTTAATGAAAAATGTTATTTTACATGGAATCTAATTTTGTCATGATCATGATAGCAAATATTTTCACCTTTTTATTAAATGTATTTGGTTTAATTTCATAGAAAATTTTATACAATAGTTAAATTATCAGTTGTTAAATTATCAGTTGAGATTATTCAAACTTATAAGGACAAGAAGATTATGAAAAGTACAAATTGAAAACCCTACTGATTTTTCTACTACTAACTATAAAAAAAATGACGATTACTATGGGGAATGAAAAATATCTATTTGAGAAAGATATGGTCATTTGAAGTTAATATATTAATAGGGAAATATGCCTTTGTTTTGAGCAATTTGCTTCCATCCATTTTGCCTAGGTAAGGGAAAAATCAATCTTGAAAGTGGTCCCCGTGGGGGCTTGTTTTAAAGATTCAATATCATATACAACAAGTTAAGTGAATATAAATATTTAATTTACATGATATTTGTTTGACAAAATGCATTTAAAAAATTCAAATTTTATTTATTTATTTTATTTTGCTTTACAACAAGTTAAGTGAATATAAATATTTAATTTACATGATATTTGTTTGACAAAATCAATTTAAAAAATTCAAATTTTATTTATTTATTTTATTCTGCTTTTCAACTCATTTTTAGTTTTAATAAAAAATTTATTCATTATTTTTTTATGTTTTAATTATTATTTTTGTTTTATGTTTTGATTTGTTTTGGGTTTTATGTTTTGATTTTGTTTTTTTATTTTATTAATTATTATTTTGTTTTTTTATATTTTTGCTACTGGTTTTTGTTATTTTTCTCATATTACTACCATCTATATTTTATTTTATTATTTATTATTTTGATTTTTAATTTTAATTTTATTATTGCGTACAGATTCAAACTGAAATTAGATCAGAGTGGATAAACAGAGTCTTAGCATGCGGTAAATGGTTGAAATACATAACGACTTCGGGCGAGTGTGAGTGCCAAGAATTGCTTATTCCAGGCAGAGAAGACAAAAACACGATGGAGTTTTATCGCAAATACTTCCAAGAATCGGGGTTCCAAACCATTCTTCTTTGGACGAAAATATTGATTTCAGAAACGAAACTACTGGTGGAACGGAGACTTTCTATTATGCAGTAAATGGGTTGAAAGTGGAATTCGGCCTATGGGATTCAGAGGAGGGTGATTCGCAGGAAGCTCAAGATGAAGAACGGAGTATTTCCTCGAATCCGGACCCTGCTGATGATCCAAATTCTGTTTCTGAACTAGGAACTTCAGGCAATCAACAAAATCCAAATCATAGTTCCCTGAATATTGAAGAAGAATTTGGATGATGATATTGTGTCTGCGTTTCCTTTGAATGCAGCAGATGAAAATGAAATCATTGTTCTTGATGATGATAATTTCAACCGTGGTCCTCCTCCTGCATCGAAATCTGCAATTGAAAGTTTGCCTACGCACGTAATCTCCGTTGACAGTGCATGTTGCTGTGTCTGCACAGACCGGATAGCTGTTGGTGATGAAGCCAAAACACTGCCCTGCAATCACTTTCAAGGATTTCAGTTTTCTGTACTCTATAATGTATTTTGGAAAAAATAATCATATCTTGGTTTTTCAACCAATGTTTTAATCATCTATGGTAGTTTATCCTCATGGTTTATCCTCAGGACAAGGATGAAAAACAAGATTTGTCACAAGATTTGTCATTAGATATAAATAGCAAACATGCATCAGGGTACAAAAAGTAGACTTTGGAAATTCAGTTAATAAATTAAAGTGCTATTTTATTCCCTCCCTTTATCCGAATGTATTTTTATGAACAAACAATAAAACTTTGATGTGGGTCACAAATCTAATATATCTTTCTTCTCACAAAAGCACCTAGAGTGTGCCTCTACAAAATGTAATTTTAGCATTATCTTGATGAATGAAATTACACTTTGCTTCCATGCTAAAAATATATATATGTAAACCACAATAAAATATTTCAATTTCAATACTTAAGAATAAAAAGCAATAAAAAATAAACAATTTAATTACTTTTTGATATGAATAATAAGAAGATTGTGCAAAATATTAATAATAATAATAAAATTCAGTTTCTTTAGTACTTATGAACATAACATATACTACAAATATCCAAAGAATAATATTATAATATTTGCGACAATGCATGAAAATGTGTTGGCTCAATGAGCTTCTAATTTTTAGGTGAAATATCCATGTACCCAATTGCAATGGTGATACACTAGCTCCAATAGTGGAGCATTAAGGCACTTTTTTCTTCTAAGGAATAGTATTCTCTCCTACGCCAAGCTGAAGAAGCCAAAAATCCTTTTGCTTGAGTTATGAGGTTTCTCTTATAATAAGAGGAATTACCTTCCATATCCTTATGGCTCTTGAACTTCCCTCATGACTCTTGGACTTCTAAATGACTTTTGAACTTCTATTTGACTCATTTGTCCATATGTGATTTTTCATATTCCACATGTGACTCTTAGACTTCAATACATTACATTTTTCCTTTTACTTTTGATAATTACATCATTACATTCCATAAGTATTGTGACATGACACATGGAAACATATGACATTGTGATGACACTTGTACTGTTGAAGAATGTAACTAGTGTTGGTCTTTATAATTATGTTTGTTAAAAGAAAGTTTTTTTTTTTTTTTTTATTGACATATTAAAGCATGGGTTTCATGCTAATAGGTCAAAGCATCCATTGTAAGATTCTAGGTTTATGTTTTGAGTCATTGTCATTATCATTATATTCTACACCCTTCTTGGGATCATTATGTCAAAGAAAGAAATTTATTTCATGTATTTTAGAATATTAACACCTTCGTCATCACGTCACCCTCAAACACTTAATGTCAGCCTCAAGCAGTTGAAAGTCTTCCTCCTTAAAGGGTCACATCCTCACACAATAAGAGTATATATATACAAGAACTATTCAACCTATTGAAGAGGTGAAATAAGTGATCTATAATTGGGATGAAGAAAAGGTAGATAAAATGAATCTAACTGAAGTCTTTTATCATCACAATGAATGAGTTATTATAGTGAAGAAAGGAGAGACCTATGGAGTCTATATTTTGCCTCAAATACAACGGGAATGATAAATATTGTAGGAACAAAAGGTGCATGATGGAATACTTAGACCAAGGACTACATAAGAAGGAGAAGGTATTACTTGATGTTCTAGAGTGAGGAAGGTCTTTTGTCTGGTCAAAAGGGTCTTGGTTGTCTCAATTTAGGCTGAATCTACTAGTAGAAGAGTTTGGTTGGATCTTCCCCTTCATAAGGGCTTTTCCCTGGTTGAGTACTGACATATTGTGTTCTCTTGTTGTCTTCAAAGATTTGGAAATTGACTTGATGATGTAGAATGTGATAACAAAGAAGAAGAAGTAATTAATCACAAGAATTTTTTAAGTAAAAGAGAAATATAATTAATAAGAAGCCCGAACTATGTTGCCCTAGATTTCTCAACATGGTATCAGAACTTGGTTCATTGGCATATGAGTAGTTAGAAGGTCACTATAATGATAGAAGGCTTCAAGAAAAGGGAGAAAAATCAATTAACTAGGACCAAGCTACTAAAGGAAAGAAGAACAAATTTATGGGCATATTTGTGAGCTAATACCATAGTGACTAGGCCACGACCCTGAGCAAGGAGAGGAAAATAATTTAAAGAGTTAATTAGGATCATTCTTAGAGTCTGAGAGGCTAGATTACTATCCTAGAAAAATTTGAAATACTTGAAAGAAAAATCACAGTTTTATGCTCAAGTATAAAGGTCTGAAATCACTATAAAAAAATATGAATATTGTATCATCTGAGAGATCCAAAAAAGTCAAAAAAATTGTAAATGTTTGTGGATGAAAAGGAGCATGTCATTGTGGACAAGAAGAAACTAAAAAAATTTCACTTGATGATTAGTGAGAACCGATCTGTTTAGAAGTTTTATAAAGGTAAAAAATTGAAACTACAACAACCTAGAAGAAGGAGACGAGACTTCTGTGAGGTGTTGTGCATAATTCTACATAAAAGATCTAAGAACAATAATTTAAAGATTTTGGAATGCGTGTCACTATACTCAAAGAAGCTGAATCTTATGAGTAACATAAGAAGAAAGTTGAATCCTTGAATTCTGTGATTGTGACCAAATTACAATATTGGAATGTTCCTCACTTATTAGAAGCTACTATCATCATAAGGACTATAGTCAACACTGAAAGGAGACCTTTGCACAAGGGAAAGATGAGCCTTCACAATATTATAATAATAAATCAAAATGAATCTCAAATATAGAACTCTTTAAGCAAGCTGGGCATCTTTGTATACATCTGGAAGAAGAATTTCTTCAATCTAACTTGCACCAGCCTATGGAAGAATCATTGAAGATCTCATGAAAATTAGCTAAGTATTATCTCTATTCTTTATATCTCAAATATATAAAAATATGTTTTCAATAAGAAACAAGCTCTATGGAACATCAATCCTTCATCATCAAAGACAGAGGTATGTAATTCTGAGATTTTCATTAAAGTGTTTGAGATTTTAGTTCTTGCAAATTTTCATTGTGATACGACTTGTTAATATATGGGAGTGTATATATATATATATATATAATTGAATGATATCTAAATTTTGATATAATTCCCTTAGATATATTTAAGGTTTGTATTCAAAATCCCTTGAAATTCAATCCTCAAAATGTAATGGAAAAATTATATAATAATTACACTATTCTACTCATATATTTTGGATATGCTTGTAAATAATTATTGCAGGTATATATATTAAGAATGGTGACTTGTTAAATCAGGTTAGCTCCCAGGGCACAAGTTGACTCACATAAAAATGGACCATGAAGATGTTGTTATAATGAAGAGGGAGCCATTCAAGGTTTGTAAAAGAGGCAACTCAAGGTATTTATAAAAGTACAGGATTTGTAGTAGTTATTCTTGATTCAAAGATGCAATCATTTTGAATTTTTCCTTCGATTACTAACTTTCTTATGTTTAGGGTTTTGAGTCATAAAGATTCGTGTTAGGGTGATTAATAACTAGATAAATCTACCATTGTCATACTATCTCTTACCATTTGTTCATTTTGGTGAAACCCTAACCATTATGGTTCGCTGCAAAACCCTTACCTTTTGATGCTTAGGGCATGTTGACAATAATAATGAAACCCTAGTCTACCTAAGGTTTATTGATAAATTCTGGAACATATAGTGATATCCTACTCTCTTGATGATTAGGATTTTAGTAATGTTATGAAGGAACGCAAACCTTTTAGGGTTTGTTGATGATATCTAGGATAAATGATGAAACACTAAAATTTTAGGGTTTGATGAATTAGGGTTTATGACAAAACCCTTGAAATAGTCAATGTAAAATCCTAGGAATGAAAACCTAGGTGCATCAGCTTCTGCATTATTGAAACCCTATTCTGTTCAAATTATTGGAATTTGATGTGTGTATCTAGGGTTTATGATAAAAAATCTATTAAGAGATTGATATAAGGAAATACTAATGAACCCATAGATATAAATTTCTAGGATGCTAACTTTATTGTTGATATCCATGATTTAATTTTTTTAATGAAATCTAGGGTTCATGACAAACACTAGTAGAGTTTGACATGAGATTATAAGAGCCTAATATTGAAACCCTAGATGTAAAATGCTATGATTGGTTTGCTAACTTGGTTTAGTTGCTAATATTTAAGGCTTTATGTATCGATGATGGAATCTAAGGTTTTTAACAAAACCCCCAAGCAAATTTGTTGAAATCTAGATTATGAAAAGATGTAACTCTTGTTGATTGTAAACCTAAATAGGTTTAGGTTTTGATACCTAAAGCTTGATTGTTTTTTATTGGAATAACATGATAACCCTATTCTGATAACGTTAACTTCATGCTCCTGTATATTTGTACTTGGGTGTACTTATTGTGAGGAGTTCCAGATACATGATCTTCAAGATGTTCATCTACCTCATAAATAAAGATGACTTGATAATAATGATTTGCATGATAGAAAGATGGAGCTATAATAATGATGATGATATTAAAGATGATCTTGTTGCCATAGAAAGAATGATGTTCCTAAAGGAATGAAACTTTGATAGATTGAAGTTCTTGATGAAATGATGATGCAAAAGAAAAGAGTATATGTGGCTAAAAGAATAAAATTTTTGATGAACTTATTCCCTTGTTGAGAAGAAACTTGGATAAAGGAAAAATGTATATTTCCCTAGTTGAGAGGGAGTTTGGTTGAAAAAGTTAATCTTCTCTAGTTGATAACTTTATATAAAGATCATAAGGATGATTAAGATATAAGAATAGTTAAAGCACTTCAGATTGATATTCATGATCAATGAACAAGACTTGGATAAAGGGATGAGGATGAGTTTGGTGTTGCTGAGTAAATTGAAAAACGAATCTTTGGTAAAATCGAGTTTGCACATTTTGATGACCTAAGAAGCATCAGAAAGATTGAGGATCCCAAAGGTTTCTGACAAACACACACACACACACACACACACACACACATATTGAAATTCTATTATTAATTAGGGTTGTGATTGTGTTGGATCTCTCTATAAGAAGCTTGAACATTTTGAAGCATGCTTGGAGTAGTGGATATATCTAATTTAGTTGACAAGGATAGATGAAGCATCTTAGGAAGACAAGATTCTTGGGAGGACATTTAGCCAACCTGTGATGATGTATAGATCCCAAAGTGGGGAGGGCATCATTAGTCTTGTGGAGCGCCAACCTTGGATATGATACCTAGATCCATGGGTTGGTGTTAGAGCTGAATCCTAATGGAAACTATAAAGGTTGAAGCTTGGAACACACCTTAGTACCACCCAGTTAGATACCCTGGTCAAGTATCTAATTTGTAGTAATGTGTGTGCCATGAATCTTCATAGATCATATCATTTTTAGTTCATCCGTATATATATATATATATATGAATACCTCCCTAGTTAAGAGGGATTGTTGAAGAATGTAAGTAGTGTCGGTCTTCATAATTATATTTGTTAAAAGAAAGAAAAGATATTTTTTTTATTGACTTATTAAAGCATGTGTTTCATGCTTGGGTCATTGGTCAATATGTCAAAGCCTCCATTGTAGACTTCTAGGTTTATGTCTTGAGTCACTATTATTATCATTGTATTCTAGACCCTTCTTGGGATCATTATGTCAAAGAAAGAAATTTATTTCATTTTTTTTATACATGTAAACTCCCCCACCATCAAGTCAACCTAAAGCACTTAAATTCGGCCTCAAGCAACTATCAAGTTTACCTCCTTAAAGGGTCATGTCCTCACACAATAAGAGTATATATACAACAACTATTTAACCTATTGAAGAGGTGAAGTAAGTGATCTATAATTCACATGAAGAAAAGGTAGAGAAGCGGTGTCTAACTAAAGTCTTTTATCATCACAATGAAGGAGTTATTATAGCGAAGGAAGGAGAAATCTGTGGAGTTTAGGTTCTACGTCGAATACAAAGGGAATGATAAATATTATAGGAATTGTTGGTGAAAGATGAAATACTTAGACTGAGGATTGCATAAGAAGAAGGAGAATGGTTTACTTCATGATTTGAGTGAGGAAGGTATGTTGTTTGGTAAAAAGGATCTTGGTTTACTCAATATGATCTGAATCTACTAGTGGAAGATTTTCATTGGGTTTTCCCCTTCATAGGTGTTTGCTTGGCTAAGTGCCTACATCTTGTGTTCTTTTGCTGTCTTTGAAGTTTTGGAAATTGTCTTGACGACGAAAAATATAATAAAAAAGATGAAGAAGTAATAATTAATGATAAGGAATTGTCAAGTAAAAGAGAAATCAAATTAATAAGTAGCCATAACTATGTTTCCCTAGATTTCTCAACACATACAAACCATGACTTGGCAATGATGACATGGAGTTACAATACTATGTGGTAATGCCAAGTCATTCTTCTTGCTACTTTAAATTTTTCTTATTCATGATAAGACTGTCCTTATTATTTATCTTCACCCTCCAAAGGGTCTAGGATCAACATTGAGACCTTTTGAGAAATCATGAAATGTATTAAATCTATCTTGGTTCATGATCTCTCCATGTTTTCATGATGGTTCGTCTTTGTGCTTCTTATATGCAAGTTCTTATTTGTATCTCATCCTTGACATATTCCATAAGAATCACCTTGCCTTTTTGAGGAAGTAAACTTGCCAATGAATATCACTCATGATAAGGAAAAATCAATATTGAAATCAACTATCCTATCTCTACCTATCTCATGGAAGAAGCTGCTTGTGATATGCCTACGAAAGGAATGAGAAGGAAGGGCTTGAGGAGGAAGCTGAAATTTAGCTCAAAAATGGCTTAATAAATCACCAATTTTCATAATTACCATGCCTTGCACTATGAGGAGGATTTATTCAAGATCTAGTGTAGTGGGTAAGTACAATGATAAATGAGATGAGCCTGCTGACTAAGATTACACAGTGCATAGGGTTGAAGGGACATGAATATAATGACTGCATAATTTGACATGAAAGTGACTAATAAGGGGATCTAGGACTACACCGTGTGCAGAGGAAGCAAGGTAGGATAAGTCTTGGGCGTAGTGCACACTTGCAAGAGACAAGGCAGCATGACTGGTCACTGACGATGCATTGTGCACTGGGAAGGAGAGCCAAGACCACATGGAGAGGGAATAATGCATATAAAAGGCATAAGGGAAGAAATTACTACCCACTAAGAGTGTGTGATGTGCTTAACCATGATATATAGGAAAGGCTAGTGCATTTTGCTTCCACAGTGGCTACTTGTAATAAGAGATTATGTAGTTCATTGAGGTAAGTAGTAGAAGGTAAGTCAATTTTCCCAAGAGATATTTAATGCAATGTGAGAGGGAGGAGATATTTTGAATGTGAAACCATAAGAGATGACCTTAAGAAAGACTTAGTGCACAAGTCTAGGAGAAAAATATCTAATCGATGAGGCTCATGGATAGAAAATGCTCATCACTTGGTGAAGGATTAAAGCTTTCATAATTTACACTGGGTAGGAGGACCAAGAAGAGCTTCAAAATGGCTAAGTGTGGGAAAAATAGAGTAAGAGAGGGAAATGCAACCAAACGAGACTCAAACATGGATCATAGACATGAATGCCATTGTTACAAGCTATGAAAATTCAAAATACTCGAGAAAAACAATAACACCTTGAAATAGAAGCAAACCAACACATATTTCTAATTGCGACAATTAAAATGCCAGATTACAACACCCAGAACACACATTGCAACACAAGTGTCGACTGTGACCAAAAAGTGTGCTGAGCTACAAGAATGTATCTTGTCATATTCTTATGATACATAGGACAATATAATGCAAGATAGTGTGCTATAACTGCCTCTAGTGATATGCAAAGGTATGACACATACATGAGAGGAAACAACTAAAAATGACACTTGTGTTTGTAAGAAAATGTGAAAACGACACATGCAAATGCTAAGGAAATTGAAATTGACACATGCTAGAGTGAAGGTAACATGAAATATATGATTATTAAAGTGAACACAAGCAAAAATTACAACTAAAAATGTTAAAGCGACACTTACGAAAACAAAGGTGCGCAAAAGCAACAATTGGGAAAACTCACCAAAATAAAAGTGCAATTGCAACCAAAGTGAGGGATACTGTGAATGGAGAGTGCATATTAAATGTTAGCATGGGTTGAACATTGCGCAGGCACTGTCTTGATGTACTGCACTATGGTTGTTCAATCTTGCATAAAGGAAGTCCATTTATGAACTCATTAAGGGTCGAGCATGTGTGAGCAAGTGACATCGACACTAGAGTTTTAGAAGAAGACTTAGAAACTTAGCAAAAAACAATTGACCATGAAGTGAACATGGAACAAAAGATCGTAAGATCCTCATTAGTCTCTAAAATTTAAGTGTAGGCAAAATTTTGAATGGTGTTAATCGTAGTATCAACAAAGGGCTAAAATATAACTTAGAATTAAGATGGTGATTTTACAAAATTGAAGGGATTTTTTATGGATATGACCACACTAATTATAGTGAAATTCCTGTATAGGACGATTATGGGATTTTTGATGGATTTGAGCACATTAATTATAATGGAATTCATGTAGAGTATGACTATGTGTTGGGCACGAATGCAGATGAATTTGAGGACATGATTAGTTTTGATGGATATGACGATATTGAGTATGAGTTTGAGTTGAATGGAAATAGATCTGGCAACCAAATTAGTATTGATGGATATGACCATATTATGTACTACTTTCATTTGAATATAATAGAAGAATATGAAATCATTATTCTTGATTATGATAATTTCAACAATGGCCCTCCTCCTACATCAAAATATGCCATTGAAAGTTTGCCTACGCACGTAATCTACATTGAAAGTGAACGCGCATGTTGTTGTATCTGCATAGACCCGATACGTGCTGGTGATGAAGCCAAAATACTGCCATGCAATCACTTTTATCATAGTGAAGGCATCATTAAGTGGCTTGGAATTAGTAATTTTTGTCCACTATGCCGATATCAGCTGCCCTCAAATGTAGATGGATATGAACACCAAAACTGAAAGGTTGATAATGGAATCTACTTTTAAATTTGTGTATCATCTAGAACTACTTTTAATGGCTTCTTACTTTGCTTATTGAATGAAATTTGGGTTTAAATTTTATTTTAGATTATAGATTCTTATTTTAAAAAATAAGTTCAAGTCTTTATACAACTTTAATTTAAAGTTAACATAATTTATTTATTTTTTAAATATAATTTATTTATTTTTTAAATATAATTTAATACTTATGATTATTTATTATTCGAATATTTTAAAATTTTGCCATGGCCTCTAAGCAATCACAAAATAATAGAAGCTCATGAAGGGATTAGAGAATTGTGATGGGCAAGGTCAAGAGATTCACTCACCTCACATCCATAAGAGTATTTATGCAGATTGTACAGTAAATGAAATGGTTTGAGAGAAGTAATAGAAAGTCATGAAGGAAATGATACATCTAACTTTGAAATTAAAAATGAAATATTATTTAAATAAAAAATATTGTTCGTTATCATAACAAAAAATGATTATTTATAAAAAATGACTACGTATGTTTGGTTAGTTTTAATTAAAATCATTATAAAACATTAATAATTCCATGCTCAATATGGTAGCGTTATTAGTTATTGCGTAGCTTGGTATGTAGTACATGTGTAGCTCCATTTGTGTTCAACTTGGAGTTAACACATTTTATGATGATTACAATACTCCAGGTCGAGCACACATGAAAATACAATGTCTACTATATTAAAAAAACAAAAATAAACATACATACTTGGGTTAGTTTTGCTTAAAAACATAAAAACATGTAATAATTAAAACAAAAGGAAAATATCCTATATTTTTACTTGAGTGTGAGGGAGATGTATAATTATCTATCCTTTTAAAAAATATTTCAATACAAAAAAAACTATTTGAGGATCCATGTTGACTAATTTATTTCCATATCACTTTCATATCACACACACAAAATAGTCAAGGATGACCTTTTTTTGGAGACCCAAATCTGAATGAAGGCTACCACAAGAGATGGAGCACTTTCACAAAGGCTCTACTTATTTGGAGCATATCCCCATTTTGTGCTTACACACCTAAGCTCAGTTATGTTTAGCTTATGGTAATAAGACATGATCCTATCACTAAATTATGGTGGAAGAAAGTTTGGAAGGCCAAATTCCCTATAAAATCTAAGTTCTTTATGTGGTGTCCAATTGAAAACAAAGCCCCAACTTGGGATACTCTCAGAAATATCTGGCAAGGCCTAGTTGGTGCTCCTTGTGTGAGAATACAAAAGAATATGCCATGAACATTTTCATGACTTGCCCTTCTTTTAGCAGGTTTGGCATATATGCAAATGGGTTGTAGGAGAATCAGGGGATAGGGTTGGGGAGAAGACAAATTGACTCTCAAATCCATCATGTGTTGCCTTAAAAAATCCACCCCTAGTTTTGTCCTCGTGTGTGTCGTTGGATCAAAATAGAGCCATATTCCAAGAGAATCCTTCAATTGTTTAGCACTCTATGACAGAAGCCATGCCTTTTTTAGTTCATTTCTCTCAGAAAAAGGGGTCGCCCCTCCTATAATGGTAATTGTAGAAAATCTTGAACATCCATGCCCTTGGTATTTTTTTTTATGGTGCATCAATTAACTCCGAGAATAACAATGGTGGGGGCTTTATCCTCTCGATTTTAGTTTCTCATTTTTTAAAGTAAAAATGGTGTTAGGCCCTAGATCCAATAACAAGGATGAACTCCTAGATTGCAAGAATTTTCTCCTCTTTACCTTGGCTAAAGAGTGTACTCATATCCAAGTTTTTGGGGATTTCATGTTGGTCATCAATTGGTTAAATGACTTTTAAATTTGGACAAACATTTCTTTTATGTCCATCTTTAACGAAAGTAAGAGGTTGATAAGTTCTTTTAACTACTTCACTTGTTTTCACATCTACAGGGAAAGGAATTAGGATGCAAAAAACATTTTCATAAATAATTGTGTAATTATGTACTCTATAGAGTTAATAAATAATATTAATATCTATTCCAATATAATCATTAAATTAAAAAAACAAAATAAACATCAACAATCAACTCCACATGAAATACATATTTTTATTTTAGAAGGTTTTTAAAACGAGTCATTAAATGTAAAACATCAGATTTATAAAAAAGTTAATAAATGATCTATCTACTTCGACATTGAGTTACTCATCTTGATCCTTAACGAACACGATGTTGGCCTATGTGACATAGTAACAGTTACGTTATATTAACATGTGTCCTCCTTTGGCAAATAAAATTTTGAATGAGCCGCAAAGTTGTTTTAATAAGTGAAAATGGAGCAACCAACGTACAGATTCAAACTAAAATCAGATCAATGAGGATAAACAAAGTCTTAGAAGTATACCTAAACTGTGGCTTGAAGAATCTCAAAGTTCATTTTCCAACCCCTCTGCTGGGGTTCTTTCGCAGCATGCCTAAACCGTCATTAGAATAATCTCGTTGTTTGTTTTCTGACCCCTTTGCTGCACACTACTCTGTCTCATAGTCCTCTGTCACATAGTTCGACCGGAAAACGAACCAGTTTCTTTTCCTTTTCCCTCCTGGTGTCTGCGGCCCCTTTTGCCTCGACCTAAGGCTCCACCCCAAGGCTGAGACTTCACCATATCTACCAAGGATGAGCCCCCCTTCTTCACCCTTCCTCCACCTTTCCTCACTCGTAAACCATCCCACTGTACAAAGGCGAAAAGTGGATACAACGTAGGTGGACTGAGAATATGATTTATATAGAGAGCCATCCAAAAGACAAGCAGTAATTTAATGTATGATCAAAAAATCAAATGAATCATCGGATAACACTGCGTCCCATCAAAATTCCACCACCTGAGCCAACAAGCATATATAAACAATGACCCTCCGAGAGTGGGAGGTTCCGCCAGCATAAAAACGGTGGCCTCCATGAACCCTTGAGCCCTGAGTTCGTAGAATCAGCCTTGATCTTTTAATAGAACCCTTACTCTCCATAGGGCTTGCACAGAAAACTCAATCTTAAAACAGAGAACCCAATTATCAACATGTAGAGGAAACATCATTAGAAAAGATAGAAAACTAGTAAACATGCACATGTGAGAAAGGATGTTACCAAAAAAGATAGAAATTGACATTACATAGTCAAGAAGGCCAATATTTCCAATCATAGAAACTGCTAATTTAACTAGTGTTTCTTTTGGTCTATAGATACGAAGCTTATCACGAGTAGAAACCCCAAATCTAGGGTACAGAGATAGCATTATAACCTACCTGACTATATATGCCAACCTCGAAGTGAGACATGTAGCAGCTGGATATACCTCTTGTGTTTGTTCGAGATGCTGCGGACATGTAAACATCAAACTTAGGTTCCCTAAGAAGCTGAGGACTCGAGTTGATATGCGAGACATATGGTCTTAACTCCATAACTACGTTGACTTTAAAGATGGCCTTAACTCTGTAACGACGTTGACTTTAAACATGGCACCTATGATTCAATTCCTAAATATCATTTTTTAGAAAATTGTTGAAGTATAAACTCCATAAAATATTTTTAATCAAACTTAGTGTTATCTATAAATAGAAAATTGTTACAATATTAGTAAAAAAATGTAAAAAAAATATCTATAATATATTTTTAAGGAAACTTGAGCAATATTGTGGAAAGATATTAGAGAAGATTCAATTTTTTTTTTTCAAACATTTTCCATAATCCTCTCAATATTTTCACTATGAATTATGAGAATTCAATCTTGTGGTTGTGCTCTATAGACACGAACCAAGGTGTGATGAAAAAAATCTAATATTGATAGGTAAAAAACATATTAACATGAAAAAAATCTAATATTAATAAGTAAAAAATGTATTAATATTTAAAAACAAAAATGATAAAAATGTAATTTTGACCATTTTCATTCTTATTATTCAATTTATTGTGAGAAGAGAGTCACCACACATATAAATTTTTGGAATAAGGAAATAGGGCTATCATTTAGATATAGCTGTTTATGGCTTTCGAATTGTATAGTTATGTACTCGATAGAGTTAATAGATAATACTAACTCTATCTATGTCGATGTTGAGTAATCACATCGCATTTATAAAAAAATTGCTAAACCATCTATCTATGTCGATGTTGAGTTACCCATCTTGATCCTTAACGAACAAGATGTCGGCCTATGTGAGATAGAAACGATTACGATATATTAACACATGTTCCCCTTTGGAAAGTAAAAATTAGTTGTGATTATTTCAATAAGCCGCAAAGTTCTATGCATATTTTGAATAGACCACAACCCTCGTTGATATAATAAGCGAAAATGGAGCAACCCCGCGTACAGGTTCAAACTGAAATCAGATCAGAGAGGATAAACAGAGTCTTAGAATGCGGTAAATGTTTGAAATATATAACGACTTCCGGCGAGTGTGAGTGCCATGAATTGCTTATTCCAGGCAGAGAAGACACAAACACGATGGAGTTTTATCGCAAATACTTGCTTTGCCTTGTTAAACATTTCATAAGAACTGGGGTTCCAAGCCTTTCTCCTTTGGATGAAAATATTGATTTCAGAAACGAAACTACTAGTGCAAGGGAGACTTTCTATTATGCAGCAAATGGGTTGAAAATGGAATTCGGCCCGTGGGATTCAGAGGAGGCTGATTCGCAGGAAACTCAAGATCAAGAACGGAGTATTTCCTCGAATCCCGACTCTGCTGATCCTAATTCCCTTTCTGAACTAGGAACTTCAGGCAATCAACAAAATCCAAATCATAGTTCCCTGAGTATTGAACAAAGCCTGATTAGTAATGCAAGTGAAGGGAACATGGAGGGAGATGAAATGTTAAATTATCTTCAACTCCGATTAACGACTGTAAAGTTTATATCTGGAAAAAGCGCTGTGATACTGGATATATTGGGGCAACATCTTGATTGGCAACAAATTCTCCAACATGTGGAGTCCGATACAGTAGAGTTGAGATGGCGGTTTTACAGATTTGAAGGAATGTTTGATGAATATGACTACACTGATTATAGTGAAGTTTTCGTAGAGAACGACTATGGGAGTTTTTACGTAGAGGACGACGACTTTGTGTTGGGCTCGAATGCTGATGAATTCGGGGACATGATTAGCTTTGATGGATATGACGATACTAATGAGTATGAGTTTGCGTTGAATGCAGATGAATTTGGCGATGGACTTGACGATATTGTGTCTGAGTTTCCTTTGAGTGCAGCAGATGAATATGAAATCATTGTTCTCGACGATGATAATTTCAACAGTGGCCCTACTCCTCCATCCAAATCTGCAATTGAAAGTTTGCCTACGCACGTTATCTCCCTTGACAATGCAGATGCGGATGCATTTTGCTGCATCTGCACAGACCCGATATCTGTTGGTGATGAAACCAAAATACTGCCCTGCAATCACTTTTATCACAGTGAATGCATCATTAAGTGGCTTGGCATCAAGAATGTTTGTCCACTATGCCGATATGAGCTGCCCTCAGATGTAGATGAAGAACACCGCCAAAACTGAAAGACTGATCAGTGAATCTACTTTTTAATTTGTGTATCATCCGGAAGTACTTAGCTTCCGAGCTTATTTATTGAATGAAATTTGGGTTTAACTTCTTGGAGATAATATATTCTTATTTTAAATAATAAATAAGTCGATGTCAGTATAAATAATTTAAGGTTGATGTAATTTATTTATTTATTTTAAATATAATTAAAAGTTATAATGAACTATTATTTGAATAATATATATTTAAAATTTTCCCTTGCAGTGTGGGCAATCACAGAGTAATAGAAAGTCGTGACGGGATTAGAGAGAAGTGACGGGCAAGGTTAAGAGATTCACTCGCCTGGTGGCCAAAACGGTATTTATTCAGATTGTACCAGAGAAAATGGTTTCCAGAAAATTTGGTGATCCAGAAAATTTGGTGATCCAGAGTGGGATGATTGTTCCATTTCATTAGTTTGTCTGATAGGCAAGAATTAGTTTGTCTGATAGGTAAGAATTGGGATGTAAGCGTTGACGGCAAGAATTAGTTTGTCTGATAGGCTTGTTGGTCCTCCCTAGGAAATATGGGAAAGTTTAACAAAGAAAAAATAATTTAATTTTAATCCAATTTCTTTTTGGTTTTAATTTCAATCATAATCTCCGATGAAAAAGAAATTGCACAAGGTGTATATATATATATATATATGAGATTTGATCCAAACCTCAAAAATATGTAATAATATTTAAAAAATCCTTATAGAAGTTCCAACTAAATAGCCCAAAACGCATAAATATGCTTGGCTTTTATACTTCGTTGATTCAGTCTTCGGATGATCCGAATTACGATCAGGTTAAGGATGACTTTCACTCTTCTCGGTTCTCGTGGCGCAACAAAATTATGTAGCGTTGATGGTGCATGTGGGATACGTGATGAGGTCGTTGTGACATCGATTTATATTCGATACATAGTAACATCAACAGTTATTTTCAGTTATAACGTCAACGCGTTTATCGTTATACTACAAATAACGTATATGGTTACATTACAAAGATTTTTATTTTTCACATTGCGATTGTTAAATTTTTTATTTTTTATTTTTTATTTTTTTATATCTTTATGGTCAAATTATTTAGAATTCAATTAATTTATAAAAATTAAAATAACAAATTTATATTTAGTTGACTTTGATTTGTTTCAACGTCAAAATTTATTAATTTGTTAAATTTTTTTAATTACTTAATGTTATTTAGTCAATTATTTAATAATAGATGACTATGCTTAATCATCTTCATTATGGTTAATGATTTTTTATCATAACTAACCAAGTTTCAAGATGTGAGAAATTACAATTTGTGATTATCACATTGTAATAATGATTTATGTTTATCATATACCAATGTCCACATTTGTTTGTTACATTATAGTATTGTATGTGTTACATTAGTAAATGTGGTTATCAAAATTTTTAATTTGTTTTCATCACATTGTGACATTAATTTATACTTGAAACATAGCTATGTCAAGTTTTATTTTTCACATTATAACATCAATGTCTTTATTATTATATTGTGACATTGATTTTGATGGTCACATTGCAACATCAAATTTCATATTTAGTGTTTCAGTATATATATTTTAAATAATTATAACTATTGAAAAACCACGTTTATGCTTACTTTAGTTTCCGTGATTTCAATATAAACTTGTAATAATTTATTAATATTATAAATATTTAACTTTATAACATGATTGAACTTTGTTAATTATTTCATGGAAATTTGGTTATGTTTATATCTAAAAACAAATATAAAAAAATAGTATATGAAATGAATTTTATAATATCAAATACATATATCTCTCATATGCCTACATTGTTTGTCCTAACATTTCGAATGCAACGACACAAAGTTATTATTATTAACTTTATTGTGAACATAAGCTTATAAAATTCTATAAATGCACCAAAATACTCTTAAATCATTTTATTTATTCTATAATTCTTTAAAGTTTACAATGAAAATGAATAAATTATTTTAATTCTAAGTAATTGCATATTTTGTAAATGTCATTAGTCTAAAATTTAAATATTCTATCACAATCATATTATTCACATAATAATATTTTTTAATTAATTAATGAAATTTATAGATTTATTGAACTTAAAGAATTATTTAATGAAAAAAATGTAATAATGCTTATATGCAATACACATATATAAATATATATTTAAAATGGTTTTTTTAATCAAATGCATATATATCATTATTACGAAGATTTCAATATAAACTTATACAATTATACATTCAATGCAATTATTAAATCATATAAATGCAACCCCTCTCCTTATCAGTCATTCAAATATGGCCCCTTTCCATATTTTCATTCATAATAGAATATAACATAATCATATACAAAATTAAAACATCAATTTAATGTAATTGAAACATAAGGTTGTAAGGTAGAAACATAAATATAATTCTATTAATAGAGGTGGAAGTTAATAAAAGCAAAAACATATAAATATGAATAGTATTCATATTTGAATTCTAACATAATCATATGAAAATGATACGATCTATATTAGATATGTTAAAAATAAAATGAAAAGCTTATTTCAAAGAATATTTTTGTTTTTACATTATAAAATCAGTTTCCAGAAATAAAAGTTGTAATCCTCATTTCTATGCAAATTTTACAAAACCTATTCTAATTTTCAACCAAATTGATGGCATTAGCAACACCAATTAACATCAACATTACATGCATGGCCACTTTGCCATTGTAGCCATTCTCTTCTTAAATTTCTATGTGCATCTCTATCACAAACATGTAGTAGATATCTGATGATTAACTTCATCTTAGCTAGAATTTGCAAGTGATCATCAAAAAGGTGGTAGGGGACCCATTTCTTATATCAATGTTATTTTGTATGTACCTAAAAAAATTGTCATTTATAGTGATCGCATGGATAGTTTACATAAATTTGGAAACATATTCATTATCCATAACTGTAGGTCTAAGGAAATTCATTTCATCAATCGATATATATAAACTATGCCTCATCTTTTTTGGAAATCTTCCCCCTTTCATGGGGAATGATTCCAAATCATTTTTTATAAGTGCCAAGTTGAATTTTCCTCTATAGATAGATTTTTATTAGTGTTCTTGTGGAGAGAACTCATATTTCTACAACACCATTGTATTTTCTTGCAGGGATGTAATTGTATTGATGACAATAATGAAGATTGGTGTCATGTTCAACTTCTAAATATTTTTATCCTCCATATTTCTTCGAGTTTCCTTGGGCTTGGCCATCCCAGGAGCCTCAGAGCCCTTTTTTATCATTTCTTTCCTTCTTTTCACTTCTTATTCACATGCATCTCTTGTTTTCGTTTCTTTCTGTTTCTGTGTTTAGTATTAAGGATTTCTTGTTGTAGGATTCAGTTAAATGGTTGATGTAAGTTATTTTGTAGGATCAAAAGAATCATTTCGTATTTGGAAAATATTTTTAAGGCCATAGTAATCATTGAACAACTGGGATTAGTCTTCTTTTTCCCAAATCTAGATTTTTGGAACTCCTTCGCGATGAAGAATAGTAAATTTCTACTATGTTTTAGAGCATGCTAATGATCTTCAATCAATTTGGTTCCACTTGCATTAGATCACAAAAATTATGTTTCATAACAAAATTTACCCCATTGAAATTTCAGTTGATTAGGTTAGGCATTTAATGGATTTACTAGCTCACTAGTTCTCGCATTTCTAGATTTTAGACTAGTAATTTTCTGCTATTTTTTAGCATGGGTTAACAGAGGTCTTTTTGAGTGATTCCACTTGGAATGGAGACTTAAGACATCCTAGTCAATAAAAAAAAAATTCCCATTTAATTTGGATTTGATTTTCTTGGCTATTTGATGAATTATAATTTCGTATAGTAAATCTAAAACATCGTGTAATAAAATAGGGGATCCTGTAGGAGAACTAGTGGATCCTGTAGGAGAACTAGTACATCCTGAAGGAAATCCTGTAGCGCCCTGTTTTGAGACCGAATTGAGAAAAATCATCATTGAAGCTAGGATTAGGTCCCTACTTCACCTCCAAGCCATCAAAATCATTGTACCACTCTTCCTCCATAGCTCTCTCCCCTGCCAAAGGTCAAGGAAAGATTAGCATTTGTATTTATAAGAAAAAATATTAAAAAAATGAGTTCTTTTATATTTACACATGCATACAATAGTTAGTACTCTCTAGATTAGATTTCATGCTTATATTAGTTAAAACATCACATGTGACAAAGAGGGTTAAAATAGGGTTCTTTTGCAAGAAAAGTGTGTCAATAAGTAGATAGAGGATTTCATGTTACTTTACAGGGATTTTTAAATTTAGTCTTTCATTCCTACAAATAGGCAACATTTCTTTTCTGTCATGGCATCAAATGAAGGACACATTGTATGCTACACATATAGTGTCGATATCTCTTAAGTTTGCACGAACCCCAGGTTGATAATTAAAGTCTGTAGCCTTAGGAGTTGCAACATTCTTGTTGAAATACCGAGGCTCATCAGTAAACCTAAGGGGAAAAACAATGCAAAAATGTGTAGGTTTTAAATTTGTACGTACATTACCTGCAAGAAAATTCTTAAGAATAAAAAATATACAATGGCGAGAAACACAAAACAAATTCATAGAGATTTTCCCTGGATCCCAAAATCAAGACTACTATATTGATTTCTTTTTTTATTAATTTCAATGTTAAAATGCATATATATACATTTCAAAGCATTCATAAACCCCAATCCATTAACCCTAGATTAAAACATAACTGTAGCTCCTTTGGCAGGATCTACAAAATACCATGGGAAAAAAAAAACCATTGTGCCCAAAACCATGTGCAAAACCCATGCACAAAACCATAGGTAGGTCCACCCACCTAATATAGGGTCGACATTTTTTTCTTGGGGCATTACCACAAACCCCTTAGAGGGGGGCTATCGCCCCCTGAAACCCCCCCAACAGGGGGGGCTATATTGCCCCACTGTTATCCCCTCACACGTGTGACTAGTCATCGAAAGAATATAACCCACACTCGACATTCTTCCACTTGTTGTTTTCCTTTCTATACTTGTGATCACATGAGAGCTTAGTCATTGGTCTAGCCTTGCAACACCCATTGTTACTCTACACCAAGAAAAATTCTCACTGCTCACAGAGTTCTCCAATGTATCTACAACATTCTTTAAAGTGTCCAACTTTACCAGCTGCAACACCTTTTTGTCCTCAACCATATCCTTCAAAGAGTGATACTAAACATTAATGTGCTTTGTCTTTGAATGCTAAGTAGGGTTCTTTGCTAAGAAAATTTCCTTTTGGGTGTCACAGTCTATCCTTATAGCTTGCTTTATGAATCCCATACTTGAACACAATCTTTGCAACCAAACTATTTCCTTGCTTGCATGAGTGTCAACCACGTATTCTGCCTCTATAATTGAAAGTGCCACTATAGGTTGTATCTTTCTCACCCACTTGACTACACCTCCAAATATGTTAAACACGTAACCATTGTTAGATCTTATCTGATCCAAATCTCTAGGCTAGTCTAGATCAACAAATCAATGAATGTATAAAACTCTATCCAATCCCAGTCTTCCTTTGTAGCAGAGACCATAATCACTAGTGCCACAGAAATACCTGAAAACTTGCTTCACTACTATCCAATGCTCCTTCCTTGGTTTTGCCATAAACCTGCTCAATACTCCCACTGCATGTGCAATGTATGGTCTAGTACAAACCATTGCATAGATCAGGCTACTATATGCACTTGCATATGGAACATGAAACATGTCCTCTTCCTCTTCTTATATCTTGGGACACATTTCAATAGATAAATTTATACCTATAAGAATAAGAACCTTCACCAATTTACTATCCTGCATATTAAACCTCTATAATATTGTCTCAACATACTTCCTCTAGTTTAAACAGAGCTTCCTCCTTTCCTAATCTCACATAATTTCCATGTCCAAAATATAGTTTGCAGCCCCAAGATCCTCCATGTTGAATTTGGAGGAGAATTGGGTCTTCAAATACTAGATAATTTTTTTGTCATTTCCAATCAGCAATATATAATCCACATACAAGACTAGATAAATAACATGGTCACCAATTAATTTAAAATACACAAAGTGATCTGCTTTGCTTCTGGTGAAGCCAAGCCCCCCATAAATGTATCAAAGTTATGATACCACATATTTGGTGATTGTTTTAACCCATACAAAGACTTTTTAACCTATATACTAGTTCTTTCTTTCCCTTCACCATGAAACCTTAAGGTTGATTCATGTAGATCTCTTCTTCCACATCTCCATGAAGAAATGCTATCTTCACATCTATCTGTTCTACCTCAAAATCAAAAGGAGCGGCAACAGATAAAAGTAATCTAATAGAAGCTACCTTGGCAACAAGAGAAAAAATATCATCAAAATAAATTCCCGGCACTTGGGAATAACCAGATCCCAAGCCTCACTTTTGTCCAAAGATGCCATTTCATCAACCATGGCCTCTTTCTAGAGTTTTCCATCCTCTGAATCTACTACTTCCTTGACAGTTCTAGGACCATCATCAATAATAGATAAAGCAAAATTGGAACAGAAAGTAGATGGACTATACCTTTCTGTCTACCTTCTTTCTCGAACTGATCTTATCACAACTAGAGTTTGTGGCTCTTCATCTTCTGATTCTTGTTCTACTGTAGAGCCTGATTCTTCCTTCTTTAGCTCAAAATCTATCTTCTTAGGTTCCTTTGGTAGGAATTCATGTTTAATAACATCTTTCACCTCTGTAAACACCACATCTTAGCATGTACACAACCTTACTTGTTTCTGGGTTCCAAATATTATAACCTTTTAAACCATCATTATACCAAATAAAGATGCACCTTTCAGATTTACTATCCAACTCGGTTTTTTTCTCCTTTGTAACATGTACATATGCATCACAAACAAATACCATTAGATTTGAAAGAGAGGGTTCCTTACCATTTCATACCTCATGTGGAGTCTTATCCTCCAACACTGATGAAGATGATCTATTGACTAGGTGACATGCAATCTTCACCACCTCTACCTTGAATTCCTATCATAATCCAACACCATTGAGCATGCATCTAGCCTTTTCCATCAATGTCCTTTTCATTCCTTCTGCAATTCAGTTTTTCTAAGATGTTTATGGAGTATTCTTATAAAATGCTATAACACACTTCTTACAAAACTCTTCAAATTCCTTCTTGCAAAACTCTCCATCATTATTTTTCCTCACCACCTTTATCTTCTTCTCTGTTTGGTTTTCCATTAGAGCCTTAAATTCTTTTAACCTATCAAAGACTTCAAATTTCTTCCTAAGGAAATATATCCATGTATTCCTTGAGAAGTCATCTATAAATGACACATCTTACACAAATTTTCCAAGTGATAAAACTAACACAGGTCCAAACACATCATTGTGCACAAGCTCTAATATCTCTTTCGCCCTCTTAGCACCAGAGGGGAAAGTCACCCGATTTCGCTTCCAATATACAAAATGTTCACAAAAATTGAAGTTTAGAGAGAAATTAGACATACCTTATACCATATCATTACCATGAAGTATTCGAAGTCCCTTCTCTCCAATATGTCTAATCCTTTGATGCCATAGCATGGTCTTTTCTCTAGAGACCACTAGATTTTCTGCTCCACTTTTAGGAAACACATAAATGTTGCAACCATCAATAACAATACTACCCAAAAGCTTGTACAAAGTTATAAATTGAACACCTCTTATCAATACTAGTGTTGCCCAAACCATCTTGCAGGTATATTTCTCGAACACTATCTTTACACCTGCATCATCCATGTTGCTTACATAAATCAGAGTTCTAGCCAATGTAGGAATATGAAAAACACCAAGAAGTGTTCTAATCCTTCCACCTTGCAACTTCATTTTGAATTTTCTACATCCGATTACTTTTTCCTTCCTATCATACCCTAAGAAGACATCACCACCATCATATTTATCATACTCGTAGAACCACTCCCTATGGGGAGTGAGGTGCATGGATGCACCCAATCCAATCAACCATGCCTCATGATATAGATGTGTACTTGAAGAAGAAGCCAAGTACACACCCCCACCTTCGCCTGAGGTGGTTTTTTCCTCTGTAGAAGGGGCATTATCAGATCCATTTCCTTTCTCATAATCTTTATAACTACAATCCTTTCTGAAGTGTCATTCCTTTCTGAATTTCAAGCACACATTTACATGTTTTCCTAGAGAATTTGATCTCCCTCTAGATTTAGATCTCCCACTCAAGGACTTATTTTTTTCTATTATGGGACCATCCTCATACAATCAAGGCATATCCATTATGCATCTCCATATTTTTATGTCTCATCTCTTCCAACAACAAGGATGAGACTATTTCATCAAACTCCAAGGTCTTTGTATTTCTGCCTATAGAAACAACCAGACTATCCCAAAAATATGGTAGAGAAAACAACAAACTCACGTAGTTATCTTCAATTGAAGTTTTTATATCAATATATAAAAACTAACTTAACTTAGTATGATAGGTAGTTAGATCCTCTGTCACCGAGTCTCCATACTTCATGCTCAGGTTATACAAATTTTTCCACAGAAATAATTTGTTCACAAGAGACGTAGATTGGTACAAAGTCCCTAACTTGACCCACAAATCCTTCGTCGTAGCTTCCCCTGATACATTCAACAATACTGAATCTAAAATACACAACTATATTGTGCTCTTTTTCTTCTGATCCAACTTTGCCTAGTCTTCTTGTGGCATTGGCATTGGTTTAGTACTTGAATATATTGTGACCCACTGATCTTTATGCACCAACAAATTCTCCATCTTGAGCTTCCACAACTCAAAACTCTAACCATTGAATTTCTCGATCTTTATCTTTCCACTGCTCAATATCTTCTTTCATTGTAAGAATTGACCACGCAGATCTCCCACTAAATAAGGTCTACCATAGGTCTGAGCAGAACCCCTCAGCAACAAAGTTGTCCCGTTGAAGACAAAACAACTCCGATACCAAATCTAGGTTTTAACCATGTACAAAAATTAACTATAAATGAATTCTTTAAAATAGAAAATATACAATGGCGAGAAACAAAAAAACAAATAACAATCAGATATTCCCGTGCACCCAAAACAGGACTATGATTGATTTTTTCATTATGAATTCCCTTCAATTTTATCTATATATAATATATAATATATATATATATATATATATATTATGATATAAGTATATATATATAGATATAGATATATGGCAACGTCTAGGTAAAAAAAATGGTACATATATTAGGTGCGTGGACCTACCTATGGTTTTGTGCATGGGTTTTGCAAATGGTTTTAGGCACGATAGTTTTCTTCCCATGGTATTTTGTAGATTCGTCCAAGGGAAGTACGGTAACATCTAGGAAAAAAAAATGGTACATATATTAGGTGCATGGACCTACGTATGGTTTTGTGCATGGGTTTTACACATGGTTTTAGGCACGATAGTTTTCTTCCCATGGTATTTTGTAGATTCATCCAAGGGAACTATGGTTATGTTCTAAT
>APFE031501494.1:0-47558 GCA_000404065.3 Pinus taeda
CCCGGCTCTCCCTTGTCCCTTCGTTTCGGTGAGTCGCTTTAGGGCGCGCGTGTGAAATCGTTGGGGCGGGTCGTTCGGGTGAACTCGTCCGGGCGGGTTGTTCGGGTGAACTCGTTCAGGCGTGTAACGCCCTGGGAACTGGGCGCGCCACACGACTGTGGACGTCCCGAACGACGGTGGGCGGACCCGTCACTAAACGGTTCGGTTGGACGACCCGACACAAAAATACACTTAACCGATGTAACGCAGGAAGGCATCGGGCAGCATGGGCGGACAGCGGAGGCGGAGCGCCCGAACAAACGTAAGTTCGACACGGAGAATCGGGCGGTGGGTGACACGAACATGTACCCACCCGCACCGGGTTTTGAACGAACGACACAAGCAGGGCGAGAGGCTACACGACGACCGGCGGTAAGAGGGGCGACAGTCCGAACGACTGCCCACCCGGGCGGAACAACGGTGTAGGCTGGGCAACACGAGAGGTGCCCGCCCGAGCGAACAAGCAACCGGCGAACGATGAGCATGGACCGAACAGCAAAGGGGAACATGCGATGGGCGGACCCGAACGGCAGGCGCGCGACGTGGGCAGGAGTACCGAACAGCGGGCAAGGCAAACATGGGCGAGACCAAACAACACGATCCACCAAGCGACATGGGCCACGCATAGATCGAACGCACGGAAGACAAGGGCGGACGAGTTATATCGTGGGCATGGGTGGCCATATGAAATAGGCCGACCCACCCCGAACGACAAATAACACGCCACCCGAAATGGAACAAGACGTCGGCCGAATAGAAGTAGGGGCGTCGTTCAAACAAAAGGGAGGTCGGCTTGAGTAACCGACACTCCACCAAGTGAGCGAGGAACCTTATAAATATGAGAACGCTCATTTGGACAAAGGCATCAAGCATCAAGCGCTCAGGTGATCAAACGATCAAGTCATTCGTTCTAAGGCTTCGGCTACACCTTCGCACAACAGGCTCTTGCGACGATGTGAAGGAAGACTCCCAGTGGGAGGTGGAAGTGGTCGGGACTGTTCGAGCAGCGAACAGGTTGAACGGAGGGCGCGACGAGACAAGTGCGGAAACGCACTCAGACGGTGAATGGGTCCGAACGAAACAGGTGACAGTGCCGCCGGTTGAGAGCGCAGGCAGGGCGCGCCGAGGTACGACAAAACCAGCTGCGGTAGTTCGGCAGTCCGTGGGGTCCGTGGAACGATCGAGAGATCGTTCGGGCAGTTGATTGGGTCGGCAAGTCCCGAACGGGATTGTTGTAAACGACGAAGCGTCGTGCAAGTTGACTGTCTAGAGAGTGAGGCCAAACGGTCCACTCGAATTGTAATTGTAAAACTGTGAATTGTATGAAGATCGGTTTTCAGAGGCGCCACCCGAGTTTGGGTCGGGCCTCCTCAAATTGGTGTCTTGGCTCTGTGTTTACGGTTTTATGATTATGTTATGAATGCTGAACAGGGATTATAAGTTAACTTATATAACAGATTTATATAACAGTTAATTATAAGTGGTTCGGTTAAAAGAAATAATAGAAAACACGGTTTAAGAAGATTAAATTGGTGTTGGAAGTCGAAAAGAGGCGTAGTCTGCATATGCCCGAACCCGGCATAAGGCAGTGCCGCACCCCTTATAAACGAAAAAAGATATAAGGGCGTGACAGATGGTATCAGAGCTCTAGGTTGGAGCTGGTGAACGAATCGGTCGCAGGGTTTAGAAGCGCACAGTTGACAGGCGAGCAGGTCGACAGTGCAGCAGGCAAGGATCGGTTGAAGGACCGTTCGGACGGGCGAACCAATCGGTAATTCAGAATCGATCCGAAACGGAAGACAGACCGGCAAGAAAAGCACGGCGGTGATAATGACAAGTGGTGGCAACCATGGAGAGCGAGTCGAGTCGAGTCGACCATGGGAACTAAAGACAGAGTTGCCCAAGCTGGGGCACGTAACAAAGAAACGGAACCGAACATCCGTCGAAGTACCCCTCTTTTTAGGAAGCTCGGATTCGCAACCACGGAAAAGCTCGAAGGAGAAATCCAAGTCGAAAAGGAAAGGTTGAAAAAGGCGTTCAAGAGATGTAGCCACGGATTGGCCCAAACAGAAAAGGCGCTCCGAGCCGTGATGAATAACAACGCTAAGAGAATCGACGAAGATAGAGCCCGCCAGCTCATGAAAAGAGGTTTCTTACTGGAAGCAGAGGTAAAAGAATTAAGTGCGAGGCACGCCATAAATCAAAGGAGAGAAGAGTGTTTAATCCTCGAAAAACATCTCGGAACCTTGCAGGAAGAGGTCAGGAACGTAAAAAGACAAAAGAAAAATGAAGAAAAAACCCCGCAGGTACAAGAACACGGGATAATAGAGGTTCCCTCTACCAGCGACGATCCAGGCAAGACTGCCGATGAAGAAGGACCAAGCGCTACTTCAAAAGCAACAGACCAAGGAACGATGCCGGAGAAGGAGGACGAGTTGGAATGTGTTCAGGTGGAAATCGAGGAAGATAAAGTGTCAGCTATGATAGATAGCGGAGCCTCTCATAACTTCATGGATGAAGAAACAGCAAAGAGACTCGGATTGAAGGTCGTTTTGGCAGGAGCCCAGATGGAAACCATAAACTCTCCTTCCGCAACGATCCTTGGCGTAGCCAAAGAAGTGAAGACAAGGATCGGAGAATGGGTTGGGAAAATTGATTTCACTATAGTCCGAAGCAACAATTACGAAACAGTATTGGGGTCAGAATTTATGAAAAAATTTGAAGCTCTAATGGTTCCTCACCTCAAAAAGTTCTTCATCTATGACGGGAGAGAAGATGGACCCATAGGTGTCCCGACCATGAGCCGGCTTAGAACGAGTTGTAAAGTCGGAAAGATACAGATAAAGAACAAAGGATGGACAAACAAACAATTGTCAAAAGGGGAAACAAAGAGTGCTGAGCAGGGAGGAGGCCTTCAGACACTTTCAAGCAGCACTTTGGACTTGAGATTGGAATCAATAGAAGGCAGAAAAAGGAAGAAGAGTAAGAGACCGAAAATCCGGAGAGATGATCGGGAAACACCCCAACAGAATTCGGGGAATGAGAAATTGATGGACCCGGGTGAGCCACCGGATCCGCCCCGGTTAGAGTCCACTTAAGCAAAACAAGGAAGTGGGCTCACCGTTGGTTGCTCAAGGCCGTGAGCCCGAAAAGGAGATTGAGCAGGTTGGTCCGACAGGCAACAGAATTGTGGGGTTCCCACACAGGATTGAGCCAGGGACCGAAAACAATAAGTGTTGCTTAACACTTGCGCAGAGAAATCCATGATGACTTGGAGGACGGAAGTATTGAGGAGCCGGGTCGATATTCCGACTTGGTGTAGTATGGGATGCACACTCCCGAATCGTGCACTGGATTACGAAACAGGAGGGCGACTCGATATGGAAGGACGAAGAGGGCATGATGGTGTTGTCGAGGTCGACAACGGAATAAGGTGGGGGAGGATGTAACGCCCTGGGAACTGGGCGCGCCACACGACTGTGGACGTCCCGAACGACGATGGGCGGACCCGTCACGAAACAATTCGGTTGAACGACCCGACACAAAAATACACTTAACCGATGTAACGCAGGAAGGCATCGGGCAGCATGGGCGGCAAACGGAGGTGAACGCCCGAACAAATACACATGGGCGGACAGCGGAGGCGGAGCGCCCGAACAAACGTAAGTTCGACACGGAGAATCGGGCGGTGGGTGACACAAACATATACCCACCCGCACCGGGTGTTGAACGAACGACACAAGCAGGGCGAGAGGCTACACGACGACCGGCGGTAAGAGGGGCGACAGTCCGAACGACTGCCCACCCGGGCGGAACAACGGTGTAGGCTGGGCAACACGAGAGGTGCCCGCCCGAACGAACAAGCAACCGGCGAACGATGAGCATGGACCGAACAGCAAAAGGGAACGTGCGATGGGCGGACCCGAACGGCAGGCGCGCGACATGGGCAGGAGTACCGAACAGCGGGCAAGGCAACATGGGCGAGACCAAACGGCACGATCCACCAAGCGACACGGACCACGCATAGAGCGAACGCACAGGAGACAAGGGCGGACGAGTTATATCGTGGGCGTGGGTGGCCATATGAAATAGGCCGACCCACCCCGAACGACAAATAACACGCCACCCGAAATGGAACAAGACGTCGACCGAATGGAAGTAGGGGCGTCGTTCAAACAAAAGGGAGGTCGGCTTGAGTAACCGACACTCCACCAAGTGAGCGAGGAACCTTATAAATATGAGAGCGCTCATTTGGACAAAGGCATCAAGTCGATCAAGCATCAAGCGCTCAAGTGATCAAACGATCAAGGCATTCGTTCTAAGGCTTCGGCTACACCTTCGCACAACAGGCCTTTGCGACGATGTGAAGGGAGACTCCCGGTGGGAGGCGGAAGTGGTCGGGACTGTTCGAGCAGCGAACAGGGCGAACGAAGGGCGCAGCAAGAACAGTGCAGAACGCACTCGGATGGTGGCAGGTTTGAACGAAACAGGGCGACGGTGTCAACGAAAAGTGCGAGCAGCACACTAAGGGCCCGAATCGCAGTTGTAGTAATTCGGTAGTCTGCAGATCCGTGGAACGATCGAGAGATCGTTCGGACAGTTGGACGGGTCGGCAAGTCCCGAACGGGATCATTGTAAACGACGTGCGGTTGACTGTCTAGAGAGTGAGGCCGAACGGCTCACTCGAATTGTAATTGTAAAACTGTGAATTAAAGTAAAGAGCGGTTTTCAGAGGCGCCACCCGGGTTTGGGTCGGGCCTCCTTAAAATTGTGTCGTGAGCTTGGTTACGGTTTTATAATTGAGAATTGTTAAATGCTGAACAAAGATTTATAAGTTAACAGATATAAACACATTATATGCTGGTTAATTGTAAGAAAAGGTTCGGTTAAAAGAAATTAAGTAAAACACGGTTTAAGAAGATTAAATTGGTATTGGAAGTCGTAAAGAGGCGTAGTCTGCATATGCCCGAACCCGGCATAAGGCAGTGCCACACCCCTTATAATCGAAAAAAAGATATAAGGGCGTGACAAGGTGGATGGGAGAACGCCGAGAGTCCCAGAAACGTTGCAGACATAACCCAATCGAAAAACGATACTGTAAGCTGTGATGGTGATGATATGGCCGCTGCGGAAGCCAGAGCAGGTAGATGGAAGAACGCCGAGAGTCCCAGGTACGAATCCAATACGATACCTAATAAATCATTAAGGCACAATTTGTCCTGATGATGAGTCTAGTTGCAGACTCGAAACGTCGACAGCAAAACATGAACACTGTGGAAAATCCGAACTCCATTCAGAAATCACACCACAGTAATCTGCAATCCAAAACTATTGGAATTATATATTACTTTGGAATTACATATCATTTTTATACGAATTAAATTTTAGGCTTAAAAATTTATGAAATCATTATTATAAATCAAGAAGAAAAAATTCATGAAATCATTATTCTAAATCAAAAACAAATTTTTAGAGAAAAATATTAAACTGTACAAGGACCCTTTCAACCCAAAAATCATGAAATCATTATTATAAATCAAGGGAAAAAATACTGGACTGTAAAATAACCTTTCAGCTCAAATTTTTTTTATGAAATCATGATTATAAATGACAAAGCAAACTTTTCGGAAAAAAATAATTGAAGGCAATTAGTTTACCTGCGAAATCATGTAATGCGAGTTCCCCAACATTTCTACGATGGGATCTATCGGCTGTGTGGGTGTTTTCAACCATTCCTGTATGTGGGGCCATGTTAATGCCAGAGGGTGGTGAAAACCAGACTCAATACCGTATTAGAAGGTTTATAACTATGTAGATTCCATGACTATTGGGGTTTGGCGCAGAATTTTTTTTGTTTTTTTCTATTCCGTTATCAAATATTGGAAAATCAAATTGCGCCGTGGTCAATCAATTGTAATTTGTGTAGGGCATTTTTATCTCGATTACAGATTTTGCAAGTTTCTATGGTACATATCTTGGAATTTGACGATCAAGAGAGAAATGCAATCCACTTCAGCAATTTGGATACAAGTATTTTATTTATTTGTTAAATTACTCTGAGTTGTCACTTTTTTTTGGATACAAGTATTTTATTTATTTGTTAAATTACTCTGAGTAATCACTTTTTTTTGGTTGAGGAAGTTTAATATGAATAAGTCAATTTTCAATGTTGGTCAATAACCTTGCAAAAAACACTTCATTATTACGAAGGATTAATCAATTGTTATTTTTGGTACATGATTTGGATGGATTTTTTTTTTTAAATAAAGGATAAGGTTATAAGCTTCAGTATTTTGGGTGTTTTTTTTGATGGTATGAATCTATTTTTGTCATTTAAAAAAAGGCTTGAAACCCCTACTGTCAAATTTCTTTAATAATTTCTCATCTAACAATAAATTTTTCGACCAAGCTAAATTGTGCCTTCATTAGACAATGCCCTTTTGGTGGGGAGTGGTTGCTGGGAATGTGCTTCTGTGCCAAAAAAAGCTATTTCTACACCGTTCCTCTCCGAGTTTTCCATCCAAACTATAACTATGTTGCATTACACAAAGCCCTTTTGGTGGGGGTTGGTTGCTCGGAATGTGCTTCTGTTTTTTAAAAACTATTTCTAGACCGTTCATCTCCGAGTTTTCCATCCAAACTATAACTATGTTGCTTTTTGTCATTTTCATTTGGTACACGTTATATTTCTGATCTGTTTTTCTTTTTTTTTTTGTATCTGGAGACACAAGTTGGCATCATTGGCATTGTCAGTCTTCGCAGATTCTGTCATTTGTCGTTGTAGATTTATTTGAGTGAATGCATTGTCTTCTTTTTACAAGCAGACCATTGGAGCAAGAGCAAATATATTGCTTCACTTTCCAGAACGCAGCACGCTCTGTCTGTGGGGTCTACAATATAAGCTCCATCAATGATTGTTAATATATTATAGGTTCTGGAAGACATGCCTTCCATCTTTACAACACTGCTACTTCAGAAGAAGCCAGTTACCAAGGCAATATTAATATCTTAGACTTGTGTTAAGATCTCTGTAACTCCAATTAAATATGTTTTAATGAAATTAGACAATTACTTAGCCAAATATTTCGATCTCGTTCACTATTGAGCTTGTGAACTCAAGGGCTTAGTATGTGCAAGTTTCACTGTTTTCGTTGGTGTTTGATTGTCCACTTCATTTGTTCTTTTCTTTCACAATTAACGTAAGAATGTCTTTCACAATAGAATTATATCTTTGAATTTGTCCAAACAGACGTGTCTAATTTTTTTATTATTAAATATTATTTTCTTAATAAAAAACAGTGCATATTGTTTTATATTATATTTGTTATATAGAAATGATTAAGGATAAATGTAGCGGATTTTTCTTTACGGAGAATTCATAAAATGTAAATAGAGTCTTTAAGGTTAGTTTGCTAAAGTAAGTTGTTATTGAGAGGTCAAAGGGTCAATTCTCTTTGACACTCTTGGGATTAGGGTCTGCTAGTTTAGCCAACATAATGTGTTTTCCCCACCATTGGAAGGTCATAGGATCAATTCTCCTCTACACCTTTGTGGTTAGGCTCTACTAGTTAACCAACAAAATGTGATCCTAGCTATTGGGATGTCACAACCATTAAAAAGTCACATGATCAATTAAGCTTTGTTATTTTAGCCAACATAATACAATACCTTTAAAAAGACAAAACACAAATACAATATAAAATTAAAAGCATATTGCTTGCCATTGGGAAGTCATAAGGTCAATTCTCCTCTACACCCTTGGGGTTAGGCTCTACTAGTTAACCAACAAAATCTTATCCTTGCTATTGGGATGTGTCACAACCATTAAAGGGTCACGTGATCAATTCAGCTCTGTTAATTTAGCCAACATAATATGATACCTTAAAAAAGACAAAACACAAATACAATATAAAATTAAAAGCATACTCCTTGCCATTGGGAGGTCATAAGGTCAGTTCTCCTCTACACCCTTGGGGTTAGGCTCTACTAGTTAACCAACAAAATGTTGTCCTTGCTATTGGGATGTCACAACCATTAAAAGGTGACATGATCAATTAAGCTCTGTTAATTTAGCCAACATAATATAATACCTTAAAAAAGACAAAACACAAATACAATATAAAATTAAAAGCATACTCCTTGCCATTGGGAGGTCATAAGGTCAGTTCTCCTCTACACCCTTGGGGTTAGGTTCTACTAGTTAACCAACAAAATGTTGTCCTTGCTATTGGAATGTCACAACCATTAGAAGGTGACATGATCAATTAAGCTCTGTTAATTTAGCCAACATAATATAATACCTTAAAAAAGACAAAACAAAAATACAATATAAAAGTAAAAGCATACCAATATAATATAAAGTTGAAAACACACCAATATAATGTAGGTATTCTCCCTCCCTCGGACTCTAGTACAGCATGGAATTTCTGCAAAAAGGTTAATTATCTTCTCGTAACCTATGTTGCATGAGTTTAGTTGGAAATTTGGTTTGGGAACGTTGGAAACTTGGGTACGAGTGTCGAGAAAGGCTAGAGGTTTTCCCAAAATTTACAACAAAAGGCTAATCAGGAGCCCGTAGATAATATTAAAAAAAAAAATTAATTATATATATATATATATATATATATATATATATATATATTTAATTATATAATTTATTAATATCAAAATTAATATTGAATCAATATATTAAAATCAATTTTAATATATAAATAATAATATATAATCTCTTTTATTATAAATATATCTTTTAGGTGTCTATTTCCCTTGCCCTTTCCCTTATATATATATAAAATATTAAAATGTTGAGTTTATTATGACACATGACGAATCTTTGAAATAATCTGGTTTAAAAATCAAAAGGAACAATTTTACATATGTTTGTCTAGTTATTCTTAAGAGAAAAAGTAAAGAAACTCTAATGTTTAAGCATTCATTGCAGCCTACAATATGCACACACAATCTTCCGGGATATATATACATAAACATAAAAAGAAATACTCATGGCCATGACATCCCAGATATCACCCTTACATCGAGGTGCCACATGCTTCCTTAACCCATCAAGGGATTGCTGGAGTATCTCAATTAAAAATATCTGTGTTAAGGATGTCTTTGGCCTTTCTTCTTGCGAAGGTTTCAACTTAGGCTTATGTTTTGTGGGTAGTTCAACATATTTCTCTATAGACTTTGTATTCCCCAACCCTAGAGAACACTGGAACTCAAAAAAATAGTCTTCAAAGCTCCTAGAATTTTCCCAAATTACCATTGCAACTCCTATTGAAAAAGACACATTCTCATACAATTCTAACACTCCCGAGAACATGGAAACCACTAGAACATGTTTCTCAACTCTTGGAAATGATTTTCGTGTAACAAAATAAAAAGTTCTATGTTTCCAAAAGAGGCTTCTTTTCATAAAAACAAACTGTACATAACTTCTTTTCAGAAAAACAAACTGTAACTTATTTTTGAACAATGCAAACGAGAAACTTCTTATAGCATGCACTTTTCTGCGATAGAGAAAACGAGTGTTTGTTAGAATATCATTCCGTATGTTTATCAGATCTTCAATTTATATTCAAAAATCATTGGAGCAGTTTCCTTCATAACGTTTCAATATCAATGTCAAGTTATTTTTGGGTTGCTTTCTACCATGATGCATAAACTATTATGTTTCACTTTTGGAAGTGTCTTAAATATATAAAATTGTCTTACCATAATTATTTTGTTTATTGATAATAATTAATATCTTACTTATTATAATTATTATGTTTGTAGATAACCATTAATAATTTGTTATTTGAAAATATGATATCTTTTATTAATCTGTATATTAAATGTTGAATTATTAATTAACAATTAGGACAGATTGTATTGGTTATTACCATACATGTGTGTGGGAGGATTTATTGTTTTATTTTAAATATTTGGTTAATAATTTATATACTTTGTGATAATATTTAATTTTAATTCAGTATCTGAAATTAAATACAATTTTAATAATAATTTATTCTTTTATTTAAAATAAATTATAACTTTCTTTTTACTTAATTTCTATTCATTACCATAATATTTCACCTGATGGGGTGATAATGGATGACAAAGGGGTGATGGGATGATAATGGATGACAAAGGGGTTAGGATGGGGCAATTAATCTTGTCCTATGCGACGATTAATGTGATGACACGTTTTGGGGAAGCCATTGTTGGTGAGTAGGCTATGAACGTTCATGATTGAGCCATGATTACAAGTGTTGTTTGGTTCATGGTGGTTCACGACTGCGACTTCAGGGAATGGGCCATGAGATGTTGGTGGGATTTTTCTTTCATGGAGCATAGGGTGGCTATCTATTACAACCATCTCTTTCCCTCTGCTCTAAGAACAAAAATATGACTAGTAATGCGGACATAATAATCTAGGACTCTAGTTTGTCATGGAAGGTTCTGGCTACGGAGTTGGGGCGCACTAGCCTCCAAGTTGGGCAGGTTGCCTTTGTGTTTGCTTGCAAGGGTCCCATTCTCAACTCTATGTGGATAAAGGTTACATGTCTAATTTTATTTTCTATTCAAGAATTTCTCTTTGGTAAGTTTGGAAGGGCCAATTAAAGGGTGTCTGGAATGTTCTGGGTGCTTACTAATGTGGCTGACTCTGGAAGCAAAGGTTGATTAGAAACTCTTGTTTTTCACTTTTGTCGTATTTCGTCTTTGGCAGGTCAGTGGGGTTGTGGGCCTGTAGATCTAGGGTTCTTAGTTTCTTTTGGGTGACCTGGGTTCCATTTGATGTTTTTGAGGGCCTGGAGAAGTTGGTGTCTCTAGTCATGGAAGGTGATTGGAGAGGGTGGTCGCTGGTGCTTCCTGAGCAGGGATTGAAAGGTAGATATAGGATCATCAGTGGGTTTTATTGCACACATTCAACATTTTTTCATTGAATTGTTATATATGGAGGTTCACTCGGTTTCATCGAGCAACTAATTCATTGGGCACAAGACTTCATGTGTGTTTAGTTTGGAGGTTATCTAAGTTGGTATGAAATGCCCGTGAGGACCCGTTCACAGAGGTGCAGGTCCTCAGGGTCAAGGTATAGCTCACCGAATGGGACACTAAGACAATTAGGAAGAGGTGGGCCAACAACCCACCAACTCGTCTGGGCATGCAGACTTCCCCCTCCCTTTGATTCCCTGGAAATGCATATTCATCAAGTCATAGTGTTGGTGGAGGAGTTGGCTTGTGACAGGCATAATGATCATAACAAGATTATCATTTTTTTGAATGACCTCCTACACCAATAGTGGCATATCATGGATCGATTGGTCTCCCTTCATCAAGGAAAAAAGATGATACAAGAGAGGTTGAACTATTTGAAGGTTTGAATAGTGCATACGGAAGCTCATGTGCATAAAGCCTTTCGCCCTCTTCCACCACATGGCAATGGTTTGGATGATCCTGCTCCATGTAATTTAGTTTATTAAGGATGATTGTGGGTTGCATTTTGATTCTTAAGTTTTTGTGGTTAGTTTGTGCATAAGAAATATGCTTTTTAAGTTTACTTTTTTTGTTGTCATGATTTTTTTACACTACCTTCTCGCCAACAAGTGTGGTAGGCATGAGGTTGGAAGGGTTTTGCAATCAAGCTTCTCACGATGTATATTCATTATGACTTAATAGAAAATTATGGACTTACAAAAAAAATACCATAATATTTTAAGAAATAAGTGTAATTTATTTAAATCCTAATTGTTTTTGCAAAGTGATTTTTTTTATTTGTCCCATACTTAATAGATCCTTTCTATAATTTTATGATGATAAAAAACTATTTTAAAATGGATAAAAGTTCTCATCTTGTGTAGTGAAGTGTGCTTTACTTCAATGATCCAAGTAATGAGGTTTCTATAAGTCATAGATCCAAGTTGATGGGAATTATTGACAAGAATTGAGAGGTGAAAATAGAGACAAGAATAAACTCAAAATAGAAGTGGAGTGAACTAGCTCTTCAAAATATTCAATAACAACTAAATTTATTACATAGGAGACAATGAAGCATCAACAATAAATAACTAAACTTAACTAAAATAAAACTCAACTAAAACTCCTAATTGAACTAAAATGAAAGTAACTATGAAAACTAGAAGACAAGGATGAAACAACGAGATTAATTCTCTCAACACCCCCTCCTAATCTCAATTATTAGTATTATTGGAACTTAAAATTCCCTAGTGTTCTGTCTAAAATTCAGATATTTTTTCCTAATGGTTTTGTAAAAATGTCTTCAAGTTGATCTCTTGATCCATGAAAATGAAGAAATATATCTCCATTATTAACAAGCTCTCGAATGAAGTGAAAGCGTGTGTCAATAATTTTTCTCTTTTTGTGAATCACGTGATTTTTGGATAAGGTAATGGTGGAGATGTTATCATAAAAATAGGAGTTGGCCCGTTTTGAATATGGGAAAGATAATTCAATAGCCTTCTCAGGGATACCGATCGACAAGTTGTGCAAGCTGCAACTACATACTTTTCCTCTACGAAAGATATTGAAACAATGGACTATTTCTTCGATTCCCATGAGATCGGATTTTTTCCCAAGTGAAAAGTGTACTTTGAATGTGCTTTTTTGATCATCTAAGTTTCCTGCATAGTTTCCATCTCTGTAGCCTGAGAGTGAGAAATCTTTAAAATTCTTGTACAATAAGCCTTAGTTTAGTGTCCCTACAACATATCTTAAAATTCTTTTTACTGGGACTCCTTGGGTGATTCCATAAATCTAGAAACAGAACCAATTGCAAACATGATCTCTACTCTAGTTGTAGTGAGATACAAGAGACAACCAACTAAAATTTTATATAGGGTAGAATGAAATGATGGTCCATCATGTTTACTCATCTTGGTGCATAGAGAAATTGGAGTTTCATCTGGTTTATAGCTTATAATTCTAAACTTGCGTAGGATGTTAGTGGCATACTTTTGTTGACAGACAAAAAAACCATTTGTTGAAATTCGATTCCCAAGAAAGACTTCATGAGGCCAAGATCAGTCATGTCAAATTTTATTTGCATTTAAACTTTAAATTCTTCTAACATATGATTACCTCTATAGGGAAAATCATCAACATAAAGGAAAACAATGTTTTTGTATAAAGAGTTTGCTCATGGATGTTTCTGTGAAATCCACTATTAATGAGATAAAATTCAATATCATTGTACAAAGCACGTGGATCTTGTTTCGAGCCATATAATACTTTCTTTAACTTATAAACTTTATGTTCTTGTCCTGGAACTTCAAAACCAGGTGGCTAATCCACATAAATTTCTTCTTCCAATATGCCATTTAAAAACACAGATTTGACATCCAATTGAAAATTTTGCCATTTATTTTGAGATAAAGTGGCCAAAATAGTTCTGATTGTATCTAACCTTGCTACTAGAGCAATGGTTTCACTATAGCCTATGCCAAGTTGTTGAGAAAATCTTTTGACAACTAGTCTTGCCTTATGTTTCTCGATTTTTCCTTTTTCATTCAATTTGGTCTTGTAGACCCACTTGACACCAATGTTGGTTTTGTCTTTTGAGAGATCAACTAGTTCCAAAGTTTCATTCTTCTCAATGGTCGTCATTTCCTAATTCATTGTATCAACCCAACATTTCACTTTTACTACCTCTTCAAAATGGGTTGGTTGGCATGAAAGAAAGGAAAAAATATTTTGCTACTCCAATCATTTTTTTGCTCATATATATACTTAATGCTTCTTGTTTTCTAATTATCTTCTAAATATTATTATTCATTGTTTGTAGAAGTACCATTTTCAAAGTGTTGTGGCTATTCTTGTACCTACAATCTTGGCATCCTTGGTGAGAAGATTGTAGAGTCTATAAGTTTTTGATTGTTCATTATAGCCTAAAAAAATGCATTTTTCAGTTCTATCATCAAGTTGCTTTTGCAACTTTTCTAGAACAAGTGCATATGATACACAAAATATTTGAAAGTGAGACACATTCACATTCTTACCATCCCAAACTTCTTTAGGTATTCTATCTTTACTATTGATTCTCAAAGATCTATTGAGAATATATATTGTAGTAGCAACAACTTCAACCCAATACTCATTGGACAATTCCTTTGCATGGGGCATGCATCTTGCTATATTGTGGATGATTTATTGTTTCTTTCATTCTACTAATCCATTCTACTGTGGAGTGTATCTAGTTGTGTTTTGCATAATGATGCCTTGTTGTTGAAAAAATGTTGTGAAATGGTTGGAACGATATTCTCCTCCTTTGTTTAACCTAAGAACTTTCAAGAACTTGCCACTTTGATTTCTTGCTTTTTCTTTGAACTATTTGAACTTTGAGAAAGTATCAAAATTATTTTTAAGAAAATAAATCCATATTTTATTGTTATAGTCATCAATAAAAGTGATAAAATAAAATATTCCACCAATAAATATTATTTGCATTGGTCCACAGATATTTGCATGGACTAGTTCTAAGGGTTCCTTTGGGATGTTGGAATATGTAGGAAAGTTGTCTCTTTTATGCTTTTTAAGAATGAAAATTTCACAGTGACTATATTGCTCATTCACAATAGGGAGACGAGTGACCATCAAATGTTTTTGGAGAAGACTAAGACTCTTGAAGGGACTATTACCATACCTAGAATGCCATAATTTGATTCATCCATCTTTGAAACATTGTGTACAAATGGTTGTGACATATTTGTACTTTTGAGAGTTAAGGGAAACATTCTATTCTTGGTATTTTATGCCTTGACTATAAGTATTATACTAGGAGGTTTCTCAAAATTATAACAATTTTTCCCTTGAAATATTACAACATAGCCATGTTCCATCAATTGACCTACACTAATGACATTATGCTTCAGGTGTGGAACATAATAAACATCATGTATATTTTTCTATTGCTTTTCTTTAGTAAGAAGAGACACAATACCTTTCCCTTTAGATTTTATATAAGAATGGTCACCAAGAGTAATTTCAGATTTGATAGAAGCATCAATGCAGGAAATCCTATTTTTGTTACCTATCATATGGTCGTTGTAGCCACTATCCAACAACCATAGGTCCTCACTGTAATTGTCTTCAGAAACATGGAGGAAAGAAACACAACTTCAAAGGGTTCGCCTTCATGTGAAGAAATGGAAACTTACTCTAATTGACTCACTATTCTTTCGACATCACCAGTCATATGTGCAAATTTCTTATAGTAATAACACTATTCCTTTTTCAAGAGACTAGGTAGATATGAGAAGGAAGGGTAATTTTTAGTGGAATATCCCCCAAGTGAATGTCCGTGCTACTAGTGCAACTCGAACTAGAGTGACCTAAATTGTGTGCTACAATAAGTTCATCAACAATTCAGAGTTCAATTAGAAGTCATACAGACATTTCAAGATTGTTAAAATATTTTAAATGCTTATTACCTGACGTTGAGTCTTTTCAATTTGATTCCTAGTATGGCATGCAACTAAATAGGGAAACCCCTGCAAGATTGCAACACTTCAATGAGAGATAAATTTTTGACAAGGGCAGAAATAAATACATATACTGTCCGATTTGAAATGGAACTGAAATACTTCAGGTTCAGATATGGAATTGATGTACACGACAATATCCATCATATATTTGAAGAATATTTAAATACCTGAGGCATTTGCACAGTCACCTTGTTAGGAAAGAGTTTAGACAAAAGCTTCATTGCCTGTGGAGCTTCTTTGTTTTGTTCATGTAACCTCCCAATGTTATCCTGCATCTTTCCAAAATTCAACACATGATCCATATAAGATAATAATAAGAAGATAAAGGTTCAATTGTTTAAATTTTGGATTCAAATTTTAGAAGAATACTGTAAAACTCGAATCAAAATCAAAATTAGTCCTAAATTTAAAGGCAATGAATTAGGAATCTGTCTCAACATTTGAACAATACGGTGGACATACACATTGTACAATTAAACAATCCTGACTATGAATTACTTTGATTACATGGAGTTGTAGAATGTTTGCTCATGTGATAATTGCTCTTATCCTATGTAAGAATGGAAAGGATATCTGCACTGGCTAGTTTCAAATCCTCAATCAATGTGTTCTATCTACTGATAATTTCATTCATATCAATCTTGGTGACCAGTGCCCCCTCCAATTAATCCTCTCTTTAAAGATCCAAGGTTGCTCAAAGCAGGGGAGTAGGAATTAAACATCATATCCCATTAGTCTACATTTGTGTACCCTACATAGAAAATAGGCCAGAACCATAACAAATGCCAAATTTTGTATTTGCTTCATTCAAAATAAGACATGAATTTATGGAGTCAATTAATTTTATTACATGGAGTTGTAGAGTGTTTTCTCATGTGATATTTGCTCTTATCCTATGTAAGAATGGAATATAACCTGGCACATTTTTTGCAGAACAGAGATTTTGTATTGTGTTGAGAAATCTCAGCGCTCAAGAGAAACTTCATGCTTAAATAGACACAAACTTTTCACAATTGTTTAGGATATCTGCACTGGCTACTTACAAATTCTCAATCAATGTGTTCTATCTACTCATAATTTCGCTCATATCAATCTTGGCGACCAATGCCCCCTCCAATTAATCCTGTCCTTAAAGATCCAAGGTTGCTCAAAGCAGGGGAGTAGGAAATAAACAACATATGCCATTAGTTTACATTTGTGTACCCTACATAGAAAATAGGCCATAACCATAACAAATGCCAAATTTTATATCTGCTTGATTCAGAATAAGACATGAATTTATGGAGTCAGGGTACCAATTTGAGGCAGAAGTGTCATCATGGGAGCATGGAATGAATTATAACTTTTGAGGTATCATGTGTATTACTACAAAAATTGCATGATTTAGAGTCTAATGTTTATGCTCACTGAGTAGGACAGAAAGAACAGAGTGGATCAAAGAAACAAGTGACAAAGGGACCTTCAGCGTATTGTAGACCACAAAGTGGTGAGACCTTGTTTGTCCCCTAAACTTCCCTTGGGATGTCAATCAATATCCTTAACACCAGTTCTATGGGGCCAAACCAAACCTCTAACTACAGATCATCATAGTGACAGACAAATCAATCTCAGATAGACCTTGATTAGGGCACCTCAAACCCATCAGACTACATTCCAATTTCAAAAAGTAGCATAAGTTCTATAGAGGCCTCTTTCCTTCAACCTTGGATGTTAGGAGAGAAGCTACTTCACTCTTCTGCCCTCTACAAGATCATATAATCATATCCCAGTATGGTGCTCAATAACTTCGACAACTAGCAAGCACCCAAGGTACGCCCTTTGACCTTGGTCATGAAGATCAAGAGAGTGACAAATTTCCTCATTTTCTTGAGCAGCACTAAGATATTGATTCGAAAACTCACTCCTATATTTATGACATTACCTGTGGATTTTGTTTTAGTTATACCTAGTGATTAGCTGAAACAGACGCTTATGGAGGCTGCACTTTTTCCTTTTCCTTTTGCTTTTGTGGTCACAGGTTGTATTCACACTAGATGTATCTTTTATTTCCATTAACTTACTTACATGGTCTTATCTGATTAATATGAAAGTTTACAATATCCATGTACTGCAATACGAGCGTAGGCTTGCCTATTGAAAAGAAGTGGTGACCACTTTTGCAAATCATGCACCAAAGGATATAGCACACATTTTTTGAAAATTTAAGATTGTAGTATTATTTTCTGAGAGGGAGAACATTAAGGTATCATGCAAACACTTTTAAAGCATCAAACCTGAAGAATACAAGTAATTAGGTGAATACTTATAGGTTGGTTGCACCTCCTTTTCAACATAGTGTCTTGATATTTCTTCTGATTTGGCCCTCGTAACTGTTTCTCAAAGGTAAGGATGCAGTAGGACTACAACATTAGAAAAAACAACTTGAGAACCAATAGACTTTGATAAATATGTTTGCAGAAACAAATAAAAAGTGAAAATATGTATTCGCACATTATCAATGTACATTACAAAGCTATGAATCCCATAACAAACACTAGTGCCTCTGAAAACAATTAGATTTAATCGGCCAGAATTTTGTTCCCACTTTCTATCTAGCATCCAAACCCTGTGTGCTCCTAACTATGTTAACCACTGAATCAGAAGAACCTTGAGAACCTAAAGACCCAAAAGAGAGGACACAAACAGTGTGCCCTTTTGTTGTGGGCTCCAAGGGTGACATTTTGAGGGGATTGCATTGGCTCCTTGATTGTGGATGAGGCCATTGGATTTCTTCTAGCTATCACAAGCTGATGTAAAATATTGGGGATATTTTGAAAATTTTGGATTTTTTTGTCCACTTTAAAAAGAAAAAGCAGGGGATTGAAAGCAAAAGGGTTATTCATTGTTATATCCTAATATTTTTTTTAGTTTCTCGATACTCTATTATTTCTGATAAGTTTATTTTCAGTCTCTTGGCAATATATTCACCAACATGATATTTGCAACATTGGGATATTTTCAAGGTCTTTAGACAAGTTAATTTTAAGGTAGAACCTCTTCTGAGGAGGAGATTTTGAGAACCTTTTAGGTTGATTGCAGATTTAGTTGCCCAGATAATTTTGATATAAAGGAATGAACTAAATGAGAGAGTACAACAAAAGTATTCCTACATAACCAAGTGCTGCAAGATGTGATAGCTCAACATGCAGAAGTCTTGAATGGTATAAAAGTTTTCATTTTGTTTATGATGATCTCAATTTCCGTTAAATGATAAATAAAGGATATGCTTAGTTGATAAACCAGTTAGAAGTGGATCTGTATAATTACCAACATTCCTAGAAATATTATACCCTGCCTGTTTATACGTGAATATTGTGAAAGAATCACGCATACTAGAATACTGGGGTTTGCCAACTGAGGTGCAAAGGCTGTCAAATTAAACTGGACCTCAAACACTGTAGCAGTTCACTGCTCTGAAACTGAGAGGTAAAGGTGAATGCAATATGTTTCTGTCATCTTTGAATGATGATGATGAAGATGTTCTGGAGTAAGAAAAGCTTTTGGCAAGTGGAGATCCTAATTTTGAGACTCGATGGCCTGAACATAAACACGCTGAGAAGTGAGTGCAAGAGACACACAAAAAATGACATGTTAATTCATTGGGTTGCATTATGAAGAAGATGAGTAAAATATGGAAAGATTCATAAATATGTAACTCAATCCTTACTCAATATGAACAGAGTGCAAATCTATACAAACGTTCCTTTATCAAGAATCCCAGCATAATGGAAAGTGTTCTTCATGACAGTACTACAATTGGTGAATTCATGATCAAGGGTAGCATAGTCATGAACGGATACTTCAAAAATGCTCAAGCTACAGCGAAAGAATTTGAAAATGGATGGTGGGAGTTACATGGATTTTAGCGGCGTTTGAATTTGTGTTCATCTATGTTGGTAAACTTGTCCTAACAAATAAAATTCAATGCACAATGTTGCATTGTGAATGGATCCTCCAACTGCGCCTTGACAAAGCCTTGCACAGAAGAAAGGAAATGACAATCAGCCATATGACGTCATCCATGAAGAAAACAAAAGAGTTTGATTTAATTGCAATCGTGAGGGAAAGAAATTATTTTTTGGCCATCCAACTAGATTTTAATATTTGAATCAGTTACATTGTTGATGCAAATGCAGATCTGACAGTTCTCTATTCTATGAAGCATGATTGGTCATGAAGATCAAGAGACTGACAAATTGCCTCATTTTCTTGAACAACACTAAGATATTGAAAGAGAGGAAGTAATGAGAATATATATAAAGTCTAATACTACAGTGCATGCAGTACTAATTACTGTAAAGTAAAGTACTGTAGTGACAATAGATAAAGACAAAGTTTACAGGCCATGAAACTTCACAAATATTTTTGATAAGCTACCCCCCTTTGTTAGGTTTTACAAAATAATGAATTAAACCTGACTACCTACAATACAGATATCATCAACAACTCAGAGTTCAATTCGAAGTCAAACATACATTTCAATATTGTTAAAATATTTTAATGATTATTACCTGACGTTGCTCTGGATCATGCCCATTGCAAGAGACATATGTCTGAATAACATCTATTGCCCCGTCTTTAGACTTGGAAATAAGATTGAGCCACATCTGTTTAATAACATGTAAAAATTTTAAGCAAATTGTACAGTTAACAATAAACAGAAACATAGCTAAAATAATACCAAATGCAATACAAACCTCTGCGGTGCCTCGAGGGCAATGTATGGAGCCATAAATTAATAATGTATGATGTCCATTGATTAGCGAATCTCTCCCATCATAGCTAGTTATCACTAGATTTTGTGTAGCACTATGCCATAATTCCATCTTCAAATAGCATAAATTCATTTTAAAGTTCATATAGTTTGGTGGTATCTATAAAGTTTACCTGGTATGCTAACATATTTCTCCTGAGTAGTTTGCAGTACTTAATTTAATTGAGGAAAGTGCCATAGTACAGAAAATTAAATAAATTATTAATACTTAATAGATCTATCCTAGGTTTTGATTATTTAGCTTTAGCTATTAAAGCAGATATTAATACTTGATGTATTTAGCTAGCTATTAAACCAACTATTAATACTTGATATATTTAGCTACTAAACCAACTATTGATACTTGGGACATCTATGCATATTGATTTGTAGTATTTAGATTTTTAAAATGTACAACACAATTTTGGTTTGAAATAACTTAGCTTAATACAGTGAAAAAGTACAACAACCTCATTATGACTAAAATTTGAAGCGACAATAGAAATTTAAAATCTTCTCTTCTCGGTTTGAAGTGGAAATGAAATTTAAAATATTGAAAGTACATTTTCTTGGTAAATGAGTGGAAATTTCAAGTTAAATAGTTCTATTACAGTAATACCATAATATGAAGAAACATATTCATATCACTTTTGCATTTGCTATGTACGTGAAGCCTGCCATGTTCCTGGATTTTGTAATCTATATAAAAAATAGTTAGTTATAATAAAATGATAACATTGTGAATTGAAGAGAGGAAATATTTGAGAGAAAAGATGTTAAGGCATATGTTGATGTACCTTCCATTTGTTAGTCGACATATAATAGTTCACTATCTTCATTGAGTGTGAACTTGCTGTGAATTTTGAAGTCACGTAGCATGTATACAGTGGTAGCTTTCTGTTCCAAATATGCCTCATATGACATTGGTTTTAAATTAGGAAGTAAGTCATGTAATAAGGGTTTCCTGATAATGTAATGCACAAAGTTATTTGTAATGGATTCTATTACAACATTTATATAATGCTTGTAGATGAAAGGGAAATTATTATTGCATTGCGAACAATAGATTGTCCCATTGGATATCAGTATGGATGAATTGATTGGAGAGTTACAAATAGCACAAATAGGTTCGAAGGGAGTTGAATATGGATTTGCTGTCATCAGAATACCTTCGACCTATTTATAAAATATTCAAACGTTAATCTACATTATTACATAGGAAATACAAAGCTAGTAAAAAGATCATTATTGTTATACTTACAGCATAGGTAGATGTAGTTAATTTTTTGAGATTGTTTACTGCGTCTATATTAAGTTCAGTCATGAACATTGACTTTGATGCTCTGAATATTGTTTCTTTTGTGTTTACCTTTTTTATTAAATTTTTGAAAAGGATGACGGGGAACTCTCCTTTTTGCAATTGTTTTTCCATTGAAAGGAAAAATTGTTTATAGGTGTTAAACAATTGCAACTGCAAGAGACAAATTGTTATGTATTGAAAATTATGAATAAGTAATATGCAAAGACATTTTTCATATGTGTTGAAAAATTGCAAGTGCAAGAGACAAATTACAATAACTATATATTGAAGTGATGCATGTTATCTATTGAAAATTAGGAATAAGTAACATGCAAATACATACGGTTGCATTGTCATTTTTAGAATCTCCATCTTTGATATGGAGTATGTAATGCAATCCAACCCGTTTGGCAAGTGTAACGGCTGCAGTGATTGTACCAATTGGGTACATTTATTTTTTGTTTGCAAATTGCCTAATGGTTGTATTGGGAATGAAGCAATATTCTTTGCAAACTTCAGGTACAGTTTCTATGATACTTGATTCATTAAGTGAAATTATTTTCTCACGGCCACCGCAATCATAAAACTTTTTAGGCAATATCCTGAAATTTGTAATTAATATGTTGTTGCCTTGCAAAATTTTCTGTTCATGTCGCTCCACTAAATGTGCAGGTACAGTTAACGTTATAGTCATGATTCCTTGAGCATCTATCAAATCGGCTCGTAATATTTGACGTGGTTTGTTTGCTTTATCAAGGAATGCGCTATACACAACCATTATGTCTCCAACAAATAGATGTCCAATTCTACGACTATTGAGTTCTTCAATTGATAATTTAATTGGTAGTATCTATTTTTGCCTATCAAAATTGCTTAGTTAGATACTGCTATAAACATTTCTACAATGCTATGTTTTTCCTAAAAACTGAAGAAGTATAAATAGATTACAATGTTGTATTTCATATGCATACCTTTTTGATGTATCATTTTGTCCATTTGTTGAATCAAGTTCTGTTGTGATTGTTTCACTTGGACTAAAAAAAGTGATTGCACATTTCAATATGATGTGGACATTATCACATGTATTTTGTGATAAGCAATCAATAAAAAAACTTATGATATCTAACCTATACATGTCTTGTTGCTGCATTGTGTGGGGGGACTTACTACTAGTGCTTTCTCCACTTGTCCAACATTTTCTAATTTATATACATTTAAATATACATATGTAAAAACAGAATGCATATATAATAAACATTAACATTCTAAATACAAAATAGCATATTTGTATAGTTTTCATAGACATACCTTTTCAAAACAAGTGGTTGGCTTGCCTTTTCTATTTGAGTTATGCCCTCTATTTCTTCAATTGTTTCTTTTCCTTTTTCAAGATTTATGCTATGTTATAGAATAGTAGCATATATTTAGTTCAATTTAAAAGAGCATATAGAAGTAAAAAGTGAACAAGAACATAAAAACCATAGAATCATACATATGTAAAAACATAATGCATATATAGTAAAAATTAATATTCTAAATACAAATTAGCATATTTGTATAGTTGTCATAGACATACCTTTCCAAAACAAGCGGTTGGCTTGCCCTTTCTAATTGGTTTATGCCCTCTATTTCTTCAATTGTTTCTTTTCCTTTCTCAAGATTTATGCTATGTTATAGAATAGTAACATATATTTAGTGCAATTTAAAAGAACATATAAAAATAAAAAGTGAACAAGAACATAAAAACCATAGAAAAGGAAAAGAAAGAAGAATATACTCTCTTTGTTCATGTTCTATGTTGTTGTTCTTTTTTCTTGGTCATTTTGTTCAATTGAAAAAGGTTTTGCTGGTACAATCTGCATTCATAAATATATGAGGTCATATCTGTAAATTTATGATAGGATGCTTGTGTTGCTTAATTGTAAAGGATTTCATTGGCACAATTTGCATTGACGAATATATGAGGTCATATATGTAAATGTAAAATAGAATGCATAATATGTATGGTGTTATTATTTGGTTTAGTACAAAGATAATATGCTAATATGCTTTAGTAAAATAGAAGTGGTAAAAACAATGAGGTATTGCAAAAGTATCAAAATTTGAAATTTTGTAAAGTGTTTCATGTGTATATCATAGCTGAAGGACAAGAGATATTGTATCATGATCAGACCAATATGTATCTAATATGAAAATTCTATATTTTATATTAGCTAGATTTTCCCAAACATGGTCAATGAATGATTTATGCATGCTATTAGTTTTGTCAATAATGAAATGAAGATTGTAGTTTTCCATGTAGGTTTCTAGCTGCTTTGTTTTTTGATTGCAATGTACCATATCAATATTGAAGTCACCTAATATAATTATGGAATTGTTTAGATCTAAGTGGCATAAAGCTTTTGCAATGACATTCAAAATATTGTTTACATTTGCATGTGGCGACGCATATATATTGAGTACTGCAATTTGTAATCCGTGAACTTTTATTTTTGCGAGCAATGCCTCTACAAGTTGCTCTTCAAAATGGGTATGCTCAAGGATAATGATATTTTTTTTATCAATATCATTACTCCATGCTTAATGCAACTTGAGATGCAATTGAAATTTCTGAAGTACTCATTTTGCATACACAATGACATATGTGTTTCTTGTAAGCATAAGGTATCAGATTGCATTGTGTCATAATCATTGCATACGTCAGTAAGATGTGCATGAAGATTACGAGTGTTCAATGAAAGAATAAAGATGGATCACAATGATTTTATCGATGAATAATCATATTCTAATTGCCATTTTGCAGTGGTTTGCAAATGTTGTATTTCACAATTTACTTTTTGCTTAACCTTAAAATTATTACCTTTAAGAGCATTAAGCAAATACAATGATTATATGTTTCTGACACGTGATAGTCTTGTGTATACTAGGTCATGCACTTGTACTCTAGTAGGGTCGAATGCAAGCCTATCGAAGGTTAAGCTTTGTGATCTATGTATTGTGCATGCACATGTAAGTTGAATTGGAAATTGTTTCTGTATTTTCAAATGAGCCATCTTTGATGTGATAGGCATTGCTTTTGATATTCGCAGTATTGGTGTCCAATTATGTGCTATGTCTGAAGTATACAAATGAGCCAGTTTTCTAGACTGTCGATGACCAATATTAGGGTCATGGAACTTAATTCATAGAACATCGACCTTATCTATATGGGTATATGATTTAACTATTCCATTTGCACCATTTACTAGCCCATATGGTGCATCATAATTGCAAGCATACATTTCAACTAACGTGTTCAACTTTATCACAAGTTGTGAAGGAAAAATAGTTGGATGTTGATGTGTTGGGAAATTATCATTATTCTCCTCATTTTCATCAATTGCATTAATTAAAATTTCATTGCCAGGCATGAGCATTAACATTTTCTTGTTATGCATTGCAACATCTTTGTTTTTGTAAAATAAATAGGGAAATGTTGAATCATTTGGTATAGGGCGCATGCAACTTGTATTCATATATGTTATATCATCAGATGTTTGACAATTTGTTCGCATTCTATTTAAAATTGATATGAATCTCTCATTTGTTTGTCGCATAGTCATATGCCATTGGAAGCACTTGACATTATTTTTCTAGAAATCATCCGTTATTGTTTGATTGTTGATTCTTGGTTGTTCAAAAATAAGAGAGTCTTGAATAGGTTTTGCTTGATAGAAATCACCACAAAATATGATGTCAATGTTTCCAAAGTATCTCGTTTGGACATGTTTTATCTTTCTGAATCTATTTTCAATAGAATATAAGAACCAACTACCAATCATAGAGGCCTCATCTATGAAAGCTAGCTGCAATTCTTGATATAGCTTTAATAAGTTGCCCAATACTTCTTTGCTAAGTGGAAACAGTTGAGACTTGTTAAAAGGCATTAGCAATGCAGAATGGATTGTTGTTCCACCTGCATTATATGCATCTTTTCTTGTATATGATAATATTAGACCTTTTGGTTTCATAGGATCAGTTGTGTTCTTTGAATCATAAATTCATATAAGCATTTGGAAAATTGCTTTTGCTGTGAGTGTTTTGCCTACGCCTGCTCCACATGTAATAAATAGGTAAATTGGTTCCTTGGGTTTTTTTTTTTTAATTGCAACATCTTTTACAATTGCTTGTTTCTCTTTCTTCAAAATTCTTCTAATTTTGTAATACTCATTGTTCTCCAATAAAAATGGATGAGCAGTTATTTGAAATCCAAGATTGATTTTTTTCTCCATTTCAAACTGTTTTGGAAATTGCAAGTCCGATTGCAAATCATATTCCCCATAATGGGAACTATTCTCTTGGTTTCGCATATTTATTTGGTTAGTATTTAAAGAACTAATTTTTTCATTTGTTGCAGTCTCTAAATCACCCCATGTTTGATTGATGTTATATGTAAATTTAGCTTCATTGGCTTGAACTGTTATTTCATGTAATGTATATGCAGAGAGCCATGTAGGCAATTCTTGTTTCAATTTATTTTCACAATTTTCAAATGGCATATATAATAATAATTTCTCTCTACAAAATTTTTCAATATCATTGTATTTGTTATATTTGACAAATCGTATAACATTTGGTTTTTTCCTTTTAGATATGTGTGTGCCATCTTTCCTGTAATTTGATACAAATTCTGCAAGGCATATTTCGCTAACGGAACTTGGGCATCCAATTTAGTAGTCAATAATGGAATGGCACATGACATCCTCTGAATCATCAGGTTCTTGTTTCAAGAGAATAGGCAGTTTAAGCATAAATGTGCGTTCATCAACTCGAGATGTGTTTATGAATATACATTCCCTTGAACTAGAACTCAATGGAAATGAAAGTGCTATATGCACTACTTGTTGAGCTAACATTGTTGGAGATTGAGTAATGTATTTCCGAGTTTACGAATCATTTACATAGCATCAATTTCATTTTTCTCGTGCTCTTTTCGTATTCTTCTAAATGCATTTGTCATAGACTTTTCAATTTTGGTCATATATGAACTACAATATGATGCTACAGCATATGCATTTAGCACAAATTGTGCATCTGTATTTGCATTCCATAGAGTAGGCATAGCCTTTGCAAAACTGTTATTCCAAATGTGAAAAGGTTTTTGTTTCAGAAAAATTGTTGGTTGCTTTATTGTATGTTGTAATAGTTGTATGTACTCACTTTCTATTAGTCCTATTTCTAGGAGGAAATTGTCATGGGTTATTGAATCATTGTAGTTTGTTTGCTCCAGGAATGCCAAAAGTGATATTGATTTCTCTACAAGTTTTTTATTTTGTACATTGGTTGGCTCAATGATCATTGTTGATTTCATTGTTGGCATGGGGAAATTGTATCTGTAGTTTGAATTTTTTTCGCTTCTTACAACTTCTTGTATGGTGATGTTTATGCAATTTAGCAACATCTGGCTCCAAATGATCTGTATCACAAGTTATGCAATTGTCAAGAAACTTCTCAATTTCTGAATTGCTTTGTTTTCCATATATTGGAGCATTCTCTATCCATAACAGTCCATGTTCATGTTCAGTTCCTCTATTTTGAAATCCCGTTACGAAATAGTAATAAGATATTTTTCCAAAGAATTTAGTATCTTGATATATCATTCGCTTTACAACATTAATTTTATGTCTATAGTATTGGCTACATGTGACTGGATATTTTCTTATAAGGTAGTCAATGGCATCATCTTCTAATATATCAATAGCATTTTTACTTTCTTTATTTCTAAACAATGTGACCAATGTATCTACTAATGGTTTCCATCGATGTTCTGCACTTGTAAATGTCACAAAGAAAGTTGGAGGTCCCAATTGTTGTATCATTTCAAATATGTTTTTCTTAATTTGTTCCAAATGATCAGAAGATATGCGTATGTTTCTGAAATCTATGTATCCAATATCAGATTTCAATAACTTTTCCAAATTTGCTCGATACTTGACATCTTTTGCTAATATTTTTCTCCCTTTTAGTTGTCATTTTCTTATTCGTACCCATATGCAAGAAAGCACTTTATCAATGATTATTCGCATTGTCTTGAAAAAAAAAATTGTTGTATGATATGAGAAGTCACCACTTTCTTGTAACAATTCTCATTGTACAATGTTTTGGTAGCTAAACCTATTTGTGATGTCATCATCATGCGCATCACCATAGAATAATGTTGGAAAGTTGATTTCTTCTGCATATTTTTCCTTGAATATCCCCAGTGGTCGTTGTCCTTCAGCAGGTGCTAGTTCAATAATCTTGTCTTTCAAATCGTAGATGCGTTGTGACTCTATTAATCCATGCACCAATGTTTCAGTAGGTGCTTTGTTATTTGCATCACTGTTTGTATCACTTTCATTGTCACTGTTTGATTTTTGTACGATGTATTCATTATTCTATTGTAAAACATGGGTCCAATTCTCATTTATACAAATGTTCTTAGCTTTATAAATAATTCTAGAACATAGTTCATTCAATGCTTTCATGACAATAATTGGACGTACTTTACCTTTTTGGTATGCATTTTTGTATTGCAATCGTCTTTTTAATGCAACTGCAATTGTCATTGTATCACTTAGATATTGCGGCAATGCTTTTTGCACAATGTCCACATGAACGGGTACATTGATAATTGATCCTGTTAAGCCAATCTGTGATCGCCTATATCCCCATTGTCTGATTTGTGCAAATGCAATTCTCAGTGACACAAGTCTTTCTTCTAGATCTGAAAGTGTATTTACAGTTGGCAATGGAATGTTACATCTTATTTGTTCAAGTGTTGCAAATTGTGGAAGCTTTCCATTCTGGAGTGCTTTTTTGCAAGCAACACATATGTTTTCATTGTTGAAGGTCCTATTGTTCAATGTCAAATTCATATGCTTTTCTTGCAACTCTATAGTGAAGCATCTGGTATTTTTTGCAAAATGCAATCTGGTACAAACTGCACATGTATTCCTAGGCGTGACTTTGACTTGTTTCATATAAATGTATTTTGCATCTTTCTTTCTTGTCATTCTTGTCTTCTTATTAGAATATGATTTTTGCATATGTCATTGCATTTGCTTCTTGTACGTATGAATTGCTTCATTTGGTGATAAGTAAGATTATGACACTTGGGCAATTTTTGTAAGCAAGATGTTATTTCAAATTCAATGTTGTTATTGAGATGTATGCGACAACTAGATTGTTGATTTTCTAGTACATGCTTATGACAAAGATGTTATCATTGTTATCTACATCACTGCATTTGCTTTTTGTACGTATGAATTGCTTTAGTTTGTGATAATTGAGCCTCGGCACTTAGTTGGTCGCATTTGTTCTAAATGAGATGCTAGCTCAAATTGAATATTATTGTTAAAATGTACTTGAGATATACATTGGTGCATTTCTAGTAAAAAACAATCAATGTTGTTAGGCACAATGCATTGTAATCTGAACTTGTCATTGTCAACATCTATTATTTCTTCCATCATTTCCAATTGCTTACTAGATTTTCTTATGCGAGAAGTAGGTTGTTGATTTTCTAGTACATGATTATCACAAAAGATGTTATCATTGTTATGTACATCACTGCATTTTCATTTTTTTACGTATGAATTGCTTTAGTTTATGATAATTGAGCCTACGACGCTTAGTTGGTCACATTTGTTCTAAATGAGATGCTATCTCAAATTGAATATTATTGTTAAAATGTACTTGAGATATACATTGTTGTTTTTCTAGTATATGCTTATGACGCAATTGATTACAATCTTCTTTTGCTTCCATGTACACTTGTTGAGAATTGTGAACATATTTTTGTGTCATTGCGTGGTAGTGAATATGTAATGTATATGTTCTGAATGACATGATGTTAACAATATGATTGCATCTCGAATAAGCAGAATTGTAAATGACAAAGTTATTAGCAACAGAAGACCATACCTGTATATTGACTTTGAATATGACAGATATCCATTGCAAACAAAATGGTCCACCTTCTACCTGTCCTTTCTCATATGGCATTGCCGTATTTATGAGATATTGTTGCCAATTGTTATTCATTACATAGTGTATCACATCAACTATTAGGTATTGTTCTAAACAATGTAATGCATCTTGATTCTTATGCATAAGTGCATTGCAAAAAGATTGGACAATGTAAAGTCGCAAACACTGTGCATCGAATTATGTTGCCACTAAATAGCAAATTGCATTAAAGAGACTGTCACCACAATTAGATGTCATTTGCTTTGCGATCATTAATTCATTTAAAAGCATATTATCTACAATATGCATCCAATGGCTTTCAATATATTTGCAAATAGATGACAGGTAGATATTAGACTGGTTACAAATGCATATTGGAAACTTTTGGTAAAGCAATGGTTCATAATGACCACTAGTAGGATTTGCTTCATGAAAGAGAATGCAATATGGAATTGTATTTTCATGTTGATTAAAAAGCAAATATCTTGTTTGCCTTGTCAATGACCAAACTCCAATTGATATATCTAGCCATTTAGCTAACCAACGTATGCAAAAGGTATCGCCCCATAAACCTCGGTCAGACTCCTTTATATTTGTAGATGCAGAGCAATGCATTTTATGAAGATATGTACCAATATCATTATTTCCATGTAACTCGTATAGGAAGTCAGGTCCTAGTTCATACTCATATGACTCTATTGCTTCAACATCATTATTGTTTAAGCAAAAAAGAAAATGTTCTATTAACCCGTTTCGTAGTTCATTTCAAGTATAACGAAAATGTAGAAGCATTTCGAATGAGTCAAATAGGAAATCTCCTATAGTATATGAAAATGCATCTTGTCTAAAAATACCATTTCTTTTTAATAGACAATCAATGTTGTAAATCATAATGCATTGAATCTGAATTTGTAATTGTCAACATCTATTATTTCTTCCATCATTTCCAATTGCTTAACAAAGTTTCCTTCTGCAATTGTCTTCTATAGGTTTGCAAAAAATATTGATTAGATTAGCAAAAACTGAAGATGATTGTTTCCAACAAAATATATATATTAAAGCAATAGGCTCTTGCATTATGTTGCCAAACAAATATCAAATTTCTAGCTACAAGCCATATTTATAAATGACAAAGGAATTGGAAATGAAAAAATTGCTCTGGAGAGCAATATAACTTGATAAAGGAAGCAGTAGAAAGACATAATGAAAATGACTGGGATGGAAAAGTTGCAACTGAGTCCTTCGTTGATGGATAGAAAGTTGGCAAGGACATCTAGAATAGAGGGAGAATGCCACCCTTAACATCATCACCTAGGCCAGTTAGAATTTTGAAGTTCAAAGTTGACGACATAGTGGAATTTTTGGGTTTTATTTTGGCCTCACTTGCAAATATTGGCAATTCGAGTCTTTGAACTCACTGATACTTGGTAGAAAAACTCATGATATTTTGAGGGGTTTGAAAGTGTCAATGTATTTTGAAAAGATGACGATATGTTGTCAATGAAAATATTATGATATGTTGTCGAAATATGACAAGCCGATGTAAAATATTGGGGATATTTTGAAAATTTTGGATTTTTTTGTCCACTTTAAAAAGAAAAAGCAGAGGATTGAAAGAAAAAGGGTTATTCATTGTTATATCCTAATATTTTTTTTAGCTTCTTGATACTCTATTATTGTTGATAAGTCTCTTTTCAGTCTCTTGGCAATATATTCACCAACATGATATTTGCAACATTGGGACATTGAAGAACGTGAGGTGCTGGACGAGAGCCTTTCCTTTTCAAGGTCTTTAGACAAGTTAATTTTAAGGCAGAACCTCTTCTAAGGAGGAGGTTTTGAGAACCTTCTAGGTTGATGAAAGATTTAGTTGCCCAGATAATTTTGATATAAAGGAATGAACTAAATTGCATGGCCAGGCCAAGAATTTTTTCCCTTACAGGACAACAGAGCTATGGAAACTACTTAGCCGAAAAGTCCTCTAACCAATGAGAGAGTACAACAAAAGTATTCCTGCATAACCAAGTGCTACAAGATGTGATAGCTCAACATGAAGACTATTTGGAAATAAAATATAAACTGGCCTTTAGTCAGGCTTCTGCTTCTTAGCAAATTTAAATTCAGTTTTTAACTTACTAACAATGAATTGGGCATGAAATTGTCAACCTCTTTTTTACTTGGCCTACCATAATCCTTCAAACTAGGGGTTTTGTCACTTGTGTGATGGGATCTTCCGACCATTTAATCCTAACTAGCTTCCCCTTTCTTTCCCTCTTGGCCCCTGAGCATCAACCATATTAAAGTACCATAGACAAACTAGTGAGCTTTTGGAAGTTCATCAGCTTTCCACTTCCAAATTTGTGTTCTTTTTTTTGCAATGTAGGTCAAATGAATATTTACTAATTGCAATATGTGCACATCAAGATTAATCAAAAATTGACATTAATCCCTATGGTGTGTCTATTCTCTAAATCTTAATCGATGACAACAACAACATAGAAAGAGACTAGATTTGATACATCTCCCATTTATCATTGTGGGGGGGGGTAGGGGGAAGTAAAAATGCCTACATTTTTCCAAATAAAGTTCAATGAACTTTTGAAAAGAAAACCCAAAGCTTTTTTTTCCTTATTGTAGACAAAAAGGATTTTATACATCATATGAGAAAATCACCTATCCAAACACAATCCCAAATATACCAAAGGCTTTCTTGAGAAAGGGAGGTGCTATTTTCTTCACCAATAACACTTCTAAAATTTTCTACCTGCAACAATAGACCTAAGGGTTTCTATCAACATTTAGATATTCTCTCTGAATATTTTTACAACTGCCATGGCTTCAACCTCACCGAACCTTGCAGCTCCTTAAATGCTGATTATCGATACAGTAATCTCACTAGCTCTACAGAAGAAAGTAATATCATTGCACTTGAGCCAATACAAGTAATATCATTGCATTTGAGCCAATACAATTCTCTTTCTAGCTAAATATTTTTTGGTTATGTGTTCAGTTCCATCATTGTACTTGTAATTACCTCGTACTACTACGCTTATCTAATATTCTATATTATTACCTTGTAAAAAAAATCTCTGATCATTCATTTATTGATTTACTTAATTGAGTAGAATGTCAGCAACATACAGAAATGTATGTTGCACATAACAAGAAGCATAGTCATCATACTTATGTGTATCATGCAAACACTTTTAAAGCCTCAAACCTGAAGAATACAAGTAACTAGGTGAATATTTATAGGCTGGTTGCACCTCCTTTTCAAGATAGTGTCTTGATATTTCTTTTGATCTGGCCCTCGTAACTGTTTCTCGAAGGTAAGGATGCATTAGGACTACAACATTACAAAAAAAAAAACTTGAGAACCATCAATAATGGCATAACCTAGAACTAGTATGCTATCATTCCTCATAAATTCCTCCCATTTGCATCCTGGTCTTCAGTAGTGGGGATAACATTAGTTTGATGAATTGGTGCTTCCAGCAGCAAAAATTGGAGAAGATATTTTTCTTCAAGATGTTTCCTCTCGATAAAATGAGAAGTATCAATTGAAAGGGCCATACTTGATGCTTCTGTGGTTGATTTGTATAATATGGAATATTGTCTCATCTTAAATGTTAAAGATAGAAGTTAAAAACAAGACAGAGTGGTTGTTACTATTGATGGAGCTCCATGGAACCTGATAGCAAGTTCTGCAGTGGAAAATATAAGATTAAGGACTCAACCACATCTAAACACCTACCATCATCCAAAAAAAGATTAATGAAAACAGAAAATAAGTTTCTTTCAGCCTAAGTTCATTTTTCTTTTATTTCTAAATACAACAACGTAGATGTAGATTCCATGGAGTGGCTTGGAACCTTCAACATTGTTCAAGCATTTTCTTTAGCAGATGCTTCAAATAAATGAAGCCTAAAATAACAGTTCCAAAGATAAGTTTTTTGAATATGGTGCTTCATACCTTCTATGGGCAGTACCACTATTCATGCATTATGTCCTTGTAAGAAATTCTCAGGCAAGGAAGCATGTCATCTTTCTTAAAAGAGCTACATTTGATTATGATTAAATGTAAGAGACCAAACCACTGGTTTGGGCTAGTACATCAGCCATAAAGTAACCAGAACAGTAGGAAGACTTGAGCATTGGCTGAATTACTAGAGCCTAGAGGTATTTAAGGCTGAGGTGGCCTAGAGACTACCTCAAAACAAGCTTGCAATGATTTATGGTGTTGTACTGTATGCCTGTCTTGTAGCATGCAGAAATACAAAGACAATCAGAAGAGTTGTTTGGAGATGGCTACATCCATCCCTCTTCATCTCCCTGTGGCTCTTCGGTGATTTTGCAACCTTGAAAGGATCGTTCATGGTGCTTGTATTGAGGATTAAGTCATCAACAAAAATTGCAAGTCAATAGCATCTACCTTGCCTTAATGCTTTGTTGGATTCATTAACCTTTGTATTTCAGCAAACTAGGCTTGTCACCATAAAGTGTTCACAGTGGAGGAGGATACTTGAATGATTCATTAACCTTCGTATTTCAGCAAACTAGGCTTGTCACCATAAAGCGTGCACAGTGGAGGCAACCAAGGCAGATACATTGAAAACTTGCAATTGGAATTCTTACTCAACATAGTAGATTTATAGCCTTTGATTCAAAATCTTATCATGATATTATATAAAATTATTGTAATCGTTACCACAGTAACAAGACATAGGCAAGAAAAACTTGGCAGGTCATCTTTGCTTGGCTAGATGACCCACCTATGACAAGGAAAATCCACTCCTCGCTCAACCTATCTTCATAGTTGTTACAATACAACTACAACAGTTGCATCATACCAATAGAGTTTGATAAATATGTTTGTAGAACAAAGAAAAAGTGAAAATATGTATTCACACATTATTAATGTACATTACAAAGTTATGAATCGCCTGACAAACAATAGTGCCTCTGAAAACAATCACATTTAATTGGCTGAAATTTTGTTCCCACTTTCTATCTGGCATCTAAACCCTGTGTGCTTCTATCTATGTCCACTTCTAAATAAGAAGAACCTTGACAACCTAAATACCCAAAAGAGAGGACACAAACAGTGTTCCCTTTTGTTGTGGGCTCCAAAGGTGAGATTTTGAGGGGATTGCATTGGCTTCTTGATTGTGGATGAGGCCATTGCCTTTCTTCTAGCTATCACAAGCCGATGTAAAATATTGGGGATATTTTGAAAATTTTGGATTTTTTTGTCCACTTTAAAAAGAAAAAGCAGGGGATTAAAAGAAAAAGGGTTATTCATTGTTATATCCTAATATTTTTTTTAGTTTCTTGATACTCTATTATTTCTGATAAGTTTCTTTTCAGTCTCTTGGAAATATATTCACCAACATGATATTTGCAACATTGGGATATTTTCAAGGTCTTTAGACAAGTTAATTTTAAGGCAGAACCTCTTTTGAGGAGGAGGTTTTGAGAACCTTCTAGGTACTGATTGCAGATTTAGTTGCCCAGATAATTTTGATATAAAGGAATGAACTAAATGAGAGAGTACAACAAAAGTATTCCTGCATAACCAAGTGCTGCAATATGTGATAACTCAACATGCAGACTATTTGGAAATAAAATATAAACTGGCCTTTAGGCAAGCTTCTGCTTCTTAGCAAATTTAATCCTAACTTGTGTGATGGGATCTTCTGACCATTTAATCCTAACTAGCTTCCCCTTTCTTTCCCTCTTGGCCCCTTAGCATCAACCATATTAAAGTACCATAGACAAACCAGTGAGCTTTTGGAAGTTCATCAGCTTTCCACTTCCAAATTTGTGTTCTTTTTTTTGCAATGCAGGTCAAATGAATATTTACTAATTGCAACATGTGCACATCAAGATTAATCAAAATTGACATTAATCCCTATGGTGTGTCTATTCTCTAAATCTTAATCGATGACAACAACAACATAGAAAGAGACTAGATTTGATACATCTCCCATTTATCATTGGGGGGGGCAGAGTAAAAATGCCTACATTTTGCCAAATAAAGTTCAATGAAATTTTGAAAAAAAAACCCAAAGCTTTTTTTTCCTTATTGTAGACAAAAAGGATTTTTCCAGTCATACATCATATGAGAAAATCACCTATCCAAACACAATCCCAAATCTACCAAAGGATTTCTTAAGAAAGGAAGGTGCTATTTTCTTCACCAATAACACTTCTACAATTCTTTACCTACAACAATAGACCTAAGGGTTTCTATCAACATTCAAATATTCTCTCCGAATATTTTTACAACTGCCATGGCTTCAACTTCACCGAACCTTGCACCTCCTTAAATACTGATTATCGATACAGTAATCTCACTAGCTCTACAGAAGAAAGTAATATCATTGCACTGGAGCCAATACAAGTAACATCACTGCATTTGAGCCAATACAATTCTCTTTCTAGCTAAATATTTTTTATTTATGTGTTCAGTTCCATCATTGTACTTTTAATTACCTCGTACTACTACGCTTATCTGATATTCTATATTATTACCTTGTAAAAAAAATTCTCTGATCATTCATTTATTGATTTACTCAATTGAGCAGAATATCAGCAACATACAGAAATGTATGCTGCACATAACAAGAAGCATAGTCAGCATACTTATGTGTATCATGCAAACACTTTTAAAGCCTCAAACCTGAAGAATACAAGTAACTAGGTGAATATTTATAAGCTGGTTGTACGTCCTTTTCAAGATAGTGTCTTGATATTTATTTTGATCTGGCCCTCGTAACTGTTTCTCGAAGCTAAGGATGCATTAGACTACAACATTATGTTAGTACCTAAATCCACCTTAGGCTGAAGGAAGGTAAAATTCAGGGTAACCAGAAACCATGCTCAGTCTGGTAGCTAGCCCTACCAGAAACAGGAGAGGGCTCTCTCCGAGTCAAGCTCAGTGAATAGATAAACGATATGGCCTGAGATGACTTACAGTGAAAATATTGATTTTAGACTAGTAAATAAATATGGAACCAAGAAGCAATTTTTATAAATGACTGAGTTTCTGGGATGGTATGGGACCAACAAACGGTAATGAGCAGAGAATTTAACACAAAGGCACAAATTACTTCGTGAGGCAAGACAGGCGGAATGTCTAGCAATTAGTTTTGAAATAATGCGAAATGGAAAGATTGCTTAAGAGGGTGAAAAGGGCATAAAAACATGAATCCTTTTCAACAAAAGAAGAACACTAAACGTGAAACTGTCCCACAGGAAGAGGAATAAACATGAATTCCACCTTGTCTTACTTAGAAAATTTCACTGAAAATGAATATGAATGAAACTATGAAACATAACGAAATACATATGAAACATAAATAGAACACATTTGCTACACTCACAACCACATGAATCTCATGAAACAGAGTTGCTACCTTTCATTAATCCTCTGTCAGAATATACAATGAAGAACTGAGTTTCTCTCCCAAAATCTCCCAGAAATTACAACCAACCAACCCTTTGCAAATGGTTTGCATACAATAAATAGACTATACCATGAGGAAATAGAATGACCAAGGGTTGGGGAGTTTTTTGAATCATTACAAAGTGGAAGTCGAAAGCCAACCATTAGTTACAGGTGCAGCGTTGCAAAAATGACAAATGGCTTGGGTGACTGCTCACCTTCCTCTGCCACTTGGATAGATGCCAACCTTTAGTGGAAATAATTTAAATTTTGCCTTAGGTGCCGAAAAAGTCTATTGTATATGATCGGGCCCACTTGGAGAATGTTGCGAATCGAAATGTCGCGATGTGGAAGTGATTTTGGCCTTCCGCCACGCCCAAATCTATATGCACCACACGACTTTGGAGGTTGTTTTGAGGTACCTGCACGAGTCCAAATTGTGCCCAAGTGTGCTTGTTGGAAAGCCTGGCCTATCTACTTTCCAACCCAAGTTGAATTTCTGAATTTGTTTCTCATTTGCCCCTCTAGAACTTCATTCTCCCAAGACTGCTTCCTGTGTGTCAAAATAGGGGCAGAGAGGTCATTTTTTGAGTGTTTTTGACCTCCTGGAGACTCAAATCATGCCCAAATTTCTTGTCCATGCACTAGCAGGCATGATTTTTCATGTTGAGTCCAAAAATGCAAGCCATTTGTGATTTGGAGCCCCCAATCCTAACCGTCGCGCCACTGGGAGAAAAAACTTGCGTTGTGCCCAAAAATTTGTCATGTGACCAAAATTGTCCCAAATTTCTTGAAATTTGGGCTGGAGATCCCCTACAAAGTGCTATGCTGGGCCACAGAGACTTTAGCCAAGACTCGAAGCCGATCTTGCTCATTTTGCCTCTTTTTCCTTTTCGTCGCTTTGCTCAATTTTGCCTTCAAACTCCTTATCCGAGCCTTTGAACTCATGTTCCGTGCCCTGTAATGATACACCATCCGCCTTAGTATGGTTTTGTCCCTGACAAACTTCTCTAGCAGTCTCTCAAGGTGAATGTTGATGTGCTCAAGCCAAGACTCTTGATCATTGTTAATCTCTTTCTCCAATGGAGTGAGCTCAATCCTCCTATGTTGGGCAGCTTGGCGATTCTCACAGATGTTTTGCAGCTCCATGACCTCATGCTGGTCCTCAAGCTATTTGTTCCTCTGCTCCAAATACCTGATAATCCATTTGGCCCTCTCCAAATTGAGTGACAAGTCTTGGATCTCCATTTTCTGCTCTTGGATGGTCCTCCTAAGTTTGGCACTCTCCTCATCTTCATCATCATCCTGAATGAGGATGAATTCGGTCTCTTGTTCACCTAATGGCCCCTCGTCATGCATGTACCTCTTGTCCTTGTCCTGTACCTACATTGCCGATGTAAGAAGCGAGGCCCCTTCCACCCCAGGTGGAGCTAACACTCGCTTTGTTGGTGCAAACAAATGCCTACTGCCTCTCTGATAGGTGATGAATACTGGCATAGCAGTGGTCTCATGGCACTCATACTAATGAGAAGGACCACCTATCTCATGCTCAACCTCTGATAATACCTGTGAAGTGCTGAAGAGGTCACAGGAGATGAAGTCCTCCCAAGTAATGCCCTGCAATCCCAACTGATGATCCACCAAAATATTAATAAGAGAAAATTGATAAACACTGTTAAGTTGCTGTTGAGGGGTCTTATGCTGCATGATGGTGTTCATCCTCTCTATGTTCCTGCAAATGAAATATGGGATGTTCACCATCCGTACCCTGGTAAGTTGCATGAGCAAATTGATGTGATAGGCATATAGACGAGAGAACCTCCCCTCACCGCTAAAATACTTCATGATCAACTTCATGAGTTGAGCATATTCATCTTTCAGATATCTGAATGGAAAGACTCTTTGGAGCGGCCTCAAGAAACTGGCCTTAATGTAAGGCTCATAATGCTGCCCATCCACCTTTTGTTTCTTGTGACACTGTTCTCCAACATTCGGTATGCCAGTTTTTATTGAGACAGTTTCGGGTGTCAGTGTGAAGGTGACCCCGGCCAAGATAGAGTGACCTCTATGTAGGTGAAGCACAAAAAGACGGGCCAACTCATGATGAACTCGAACATTAGCCACCCTTTGAAAAAATTCAAAACATGATAGATGCTGGAAACATGACATAGCAAGAGGGCAGGCCTGCAGTTCAGTGAGGGTGGTTGGCTCATCCCTAACATGTTTGCCACTTTTGTGATGTCTCCAGGGAGCCTGTTCTTCTGAGGATGAATCACTTTGGGTTTCCATTTCATACTCCGATGAATACTCAGATGCCATGACTGTTGTATGTGTATTGTGCTTGGACTGCCTTTTGATGATGGCAGGAAACTAGGTGTGTTGTGATATCTGCCACCAAGGGGAACAATGCAAAAGGGAGTGTTAGGAAGGGGAATAATATGATGGGAATAGGGGTTATGGGGGAATTTTTGTTCAGGGATATGTAGGAGGGTGTAGGGATTTTATAAGGTAGGGTTTCGAGGTTTTATAGTTGGCAATGAGTCGAGGGGATAGGGAATAGGGGTTTAGTAGTGTTTAGAGTAGGGAAAATAGAGAAAAAATGGGATAGGGTGGAAGGAAAAAATGGAGAGAAGGAGAAAAATGAGACGGAGGAGGGACCTTGGCATCCACTCAACAAGTTTGCAACCCTAGAGCAACAACTTTGGTGATTTCAAGTGGTAGGGTTTAGGCGTTTTTTATTGCAATTATAAATGGCCATAACCATCATCCTATCCACAAAATTTGATGAGAAAGCCAAGAGATAGACCCTACCTGGAAATTTGAAGGAATTCCAAAAGATTAGATGCAATTGGGAACAATTTCGGGTCTCTATGGGAGTGCGCCACGCAGAAAACCCGGTGTGCCGCGCTCTGTGTGTGCACCACACCCATGTTAAATTAACACTGTGGGGTAGCGTTGTGTGCACCGCGCTCTCTATGTGCATCGCGCCCCTCTGTGTATGCACCGCGCTTCTGAAAACGACTCCAAACTTCACTCAAACGTGTGCTAGCTTGTCTTAATCACCTTGAAATGCTTTCTCTTCACCTTGGTATGCAAAATTATTATGTTTCTTATAGAAATCCTTTATAAAGACTTTTGGAGTCATGGGTTAAATTTTTGCTTCTTCAAAAACCCACTTTGCTAATGTTTCATTTTGGCTCTTTTCACTGAGTTAATGCAACACTGAATTTCACTTTTTCCTTTGAATTTTTAGCTAGAATGATGAGATTTTTTGGCACTTTTGCAGGGGTCGCACGACATGGCATTTGGCCAAGGAAACCATGACTGCACCTGAAGAAATCAACTGGTGACTTTTTTGAAAATTGTCACAAATGACACACTGTTTGACTTTTCTTCAAAACGGAGTTTTGAAGAGCAGTCGTAATATGTCAACATGACAATGAAAATCTTTGAATCATAACTTTGTAAGGGCATCCCTCTGGCCTGCATGGCTTTATTGGTCATTTTTGAAGACCAAATTGACTAATCCCTAGACCAAATGACTGAAAATGACTCTGCTCCATTAAAAGAACGAACATTGACTGTCATGGACTTTAGTGAATCTTGAAAAAAAGGCCTAAGCCAGTAGGTGCTAGACATGAGGGGAAATGACTAGCATGACCTTTTCCATCATATTATGGCATGCCCCTAGCGGAATGCAGCTAAGTGAAGGGAGCGGGACTCCTAAAAATGAAATGCAGAAAGAGTTTTGATCTCTGACAGAGGGCTAACTAGACCGACTCTAACACATTAGAAAATACAACTTGAGAACCAACAGAGTTTGATAAATATGTTTGTACAAACAAAGAAAAAGAGAAAATATGTATTCGCACATTATCAATGTACATTACAAAGATATGAATCCCCTAACAAACACTAGTGCCTCTGAAAACAATCACATTTAATCGGCCGAAATTTTGTTCCCACTTTCTATCTGGCATCTAAACCCTGTGTGCTCCTCACTATGTCCACTACCGAATCAGAAGAACCTTGAGAACCTAAAGATCCAAAAGAGAGGACACAAATAGTGTTCCCTTTTGTTGTGGGCTCCAAGGGTGACATTTTGAGGGGATTGCATTGGCTCCTTGATTGTGGATGAGGCCATTGCCTTTCTTCTAGCTATCACAAGCCGATGTAGAATGTTGGGGATATTTTGAAAATTTTGGATTTTTTTGTCCACTTTAAAAGGAAAAAACAGGGCATTGAAAGCAAAAGGGTTATTCACTGTTATATCCTAATATTTTTTTTAGTTTCTCGATACTCTATTATTTCTGATAATTTTATTTTCAGTCTCTTGACAATATATTCACTAACATGATATTTGCAACATTGGGATATTTTCAAGGTCTTTAGACAAATTAATTTTAAGGCAGAACCTCTTCTGAGGAGGAGCTTTTGAGAACCTTCTAGGTTGATTGCAGATTTAGTTTCCTGAATAATTTTGATATAAATGAATGAACTAAATGAGAGAGTACAACAAAAGTATTCCCGCATAACCAAGTGTTGCAAGATGTGATAGCTCAACATGCATATGAACAAAATGCAGAAGTCTTGAATGGTATAAAAGTTTTCATTTTCTTTACGATGATCTCAATTTCTGTTAAATGATAAATAAAGGATACGCTTAGTTGATAAACCAGTTAGAAGTGGACCTGTCCAATTACCAACATTCCTAGAAATATTAAATACCCTACCTGTTTATACGTGAATATTGTGAAATAATAACTCATACCAGAATACTGGTGTTTGCAATAGATCGCCAACTGAAGTGCAAAGGCTGTCAAATTAAACTAGACCTCAAACGTGGTAGCAGTTCACTTCTCTGAAACTGTAATGTATAAAATCAAAGACAAACTATATCGTAACAAGCTAAAGACAGAGCTTTTAAACAAGTTAAAGATAGAGCTTTTAAATAGACACTTGTCACACATGCAAAAATAAATGTATAATACAAAAATATATTTCAAACACATAAAATGCCGTGGGGCCCAAAATTTTACGACCTGCCTGCCTCTCATCCTTCTTGCATACCAAACGTCTTTACCTGTGTCTCTTTTTCATGTCCAACAAGTCTACCTCCTAGCTAACCAACTCACTTGCATATGATTGAATCTTCTTCTAGAGTCTTTCTAAAACTGTCCTGAAAAAATGATTCAAGGCAGTTGAGGCATGTGGAATGATTCAAGGCAGTTGAGGCATGTGGAATGATTCAAGGCAGTTGAGGCATGTGGAATGATTCAAGGCAGTTGAGGCACGTGGATTGTATCAAGGAAGTTTCTCCTACCCCCTAATGCGGCATCTAACTTCGTTTCGTTCCTCGTCTATATCGTAGCAGCCATCACACGGGGGGGCAAGGGTTTCTTACTGTCAAAGGCATAACCAGGTCAGTGAGGGTATTCACGAAAACCTGTCCTGGAGCGTTGGAGCTCATACGATGAGCGAAAGCGAAAGCAAGAGTTCCGGGTTTTGCAAATGATCATCCCCTTCACCACATATTGATTGAATAATGAAAGAAAAGGGTCCTTTGACGAGCAAACGCACCCCTAAGTTAGAAGAAGATGAAGAAATTAGAAGATTTTGCAACTGTCTGCCTTCCAATTTGGCATGAGGTTCGCTGTAGAAGTCGAAGGTTGGGGTGTGAGTCCAACATTGAGATTTGAAACTTAAAAATTAAATGAAACTTAAATCAACTCGCATCTCTCAACATTATAGCTCACTGTTGCATATCAGCAGGGACTACCTCCGCTTGCTGATGAACTCAGGAAGCAGGCAGCTGGTACTGATGGTGTTTGTGGGACAGTTTGGCAAAACAATGACATCGCATATAGGTGTCAGACATGTGATCAAGTCCGAAGGGAGGGGTAAAAAAGTGGGATAGGTTTGTAATGACAACAATTATGCATATAAACTAGCTTATTATACTAACCCATAGATTAGAGTACAGGTTAGTTTCTCCTTGCCCCCCGAGGGACAAGCGGCTTCCTTTGATGGGGTCTGATAGAGAAAAAATTTCCTAATGCTGAGCAAATCGAAACAGATTTTTTTCTCCAAAAGCACCCTTCAAAAAGAAGCTCGAAAGCGTGCTAAAAAAAAGCCTTCTTGTAAGTCAAATTGAGCGGCTTCCGCCTTCTGCTGGCAATCGGCTTCAACTATTTCATTTGCCAAACATATGAAAAGCCAAAGGTCTTAGAAGCAACCCATCCAAGCGTAATAAAATTGAGGTAGTTTGAGGCATACGGTTGGGGCTTCAATCTGTGTTCCTTGTTTCACACCTGGCAACCATGTCAATCACGATTACTCCATGATCCACACAGGTGGTGGTTGTTGAAATCAAAAGGTTTTTTCTCTAGACATAGAGGTCCAAGGCAGGTGTAGCCTGTACCATCAAAATATGCAAAGTTTGAAGAGCCTGTATTGGGGGCCCTTCTAATTGAATGGGAAAAGCGTCTACTAGCTGCGGGAAAAGTGGTCAAAGCCAAACCAAAGAAATGGAATGAACAAAAACAACTTCTATAATCGTGGCAATGCTTCTTAGATTTTGTGTAGAAACCATTAAACATACTTACCAGTAGTAAAGGTGAAGTTCCCCCCTTGACAGATGTTGTTTTTGGCTCGGATACTAGCTCGGATGCTGCTGGTGGAGACTCTCTGCTTCGCTCCTCAAACTAGCTCGAAATTGAAACTCACTCTCTCCCCTTCTTGTCTCCTCTACAGAAAGCATTTCTAGACAAACGTGGACGCCTCTGCATAGACTTCAAACATCTGGCACTTGCAGCATGTAGAACACTGCATGCAGGGCACGGAGAACAGGCACCTGAAAGAACTTAGGATAAATTAAGTTGTGTGCACATCGGACCAAGTGAGGAGGGCAATAAGAGGGTAAACTAAAAACTTTGGTTAAATTTTTCCGGGAGACAAAGTGCCCAACATAAGCCCAGCATAAAGTTTGGTTATTGCAAAGGTTGTCAAATTAAACTGGACCTCAAACGTTGTAGTAGCTCACTGCTCTAAAACCATAATGTATAAAAGCAAAGACAAACTATACCATAACAAGCTAAAGACGGAGCTTTTAAATATACACTTGTCACACATGCAAAAATAAATGTATAATACAAAAATATATTTCAAACATGTAAAATACCGCGGGGCCCACAATTTTACCATCTGTCTACCTCTCGTCCTTATTTCATACCCAATGTCTTTCTGTCTGTCTCTTTCGCATGTCCAACGTGTCTACCTCCTAGCTAACCAACTCACTTGCATATGATTGAATCTTCTTCTAGAGTCTTTCTAAAACTGTCCTAAAGAAATGATTCAAGGCAGTTGAGGCATGTGGAATGATTCAAGGCAGTTGAGGCACGTGGATTGTATCAAGGAAGTTTCTCCTACCCCCTAATGCGGCATCTAACTTCGTTTCGTTCCTCGTCTATATCGTAGCAGCCATCACACGGGGGGGCAAGGGTTTCTTACTGTCAAAGGCATAACCAGGTCAGTGAGGGTATTCACGAAAACCTGTCCTGGAGCGTTGGAGCTCATACGATGAGCGAAAGCGAAAGCAAGAGTTCCGGGTTTTGCAAATGATCATCCCCTTCACCACATATTGATTGAATAATGAAAGAAAAGGGTCCTTTGACGAGCAAACGCACCCCTAAGTTAGAAGAAGATGAAGAAATTAGAAGATTTTGCAACTGTCTGCCTTCCAATTTGGCATGAGGTTCGCTGTAGAAGTCGAAGGTTGGGGTGTGAGTCCAACATTGAGATTTGAAACTTAAAAATTAAATGAAACTTAAATCAACTCGCATCTCTCAACATTATAGCTCACTGTTGCATATCAGCAGGGACTACCTCCGCTTGCTGATGAACTCAGGAAGCAGGCAGCTGGTACTGATGGTGTTTGTGGGACAGTTTGGCAAAACAATGACATCGCATATAGGTGTCAGACATGTGATCAAGTCCGAAGGGAGGGGTAAAAAAGTGGGATAGGTTTGTAATGACAACAATTATGCATATAAACTAGCTTATTATACTAACCCATAGATTAGAGTACAGGTTAGTTTCTCCTTGCCCCCCGGAGGGACAAGACTTCCTTTTGATGGGTCTGATTAAACAATCTAATCTGAGCATCGAAACAGATTTTTTCTCAAAAACACCCTTCAAAGAAGCTCGAAAGGTGTGCTAAAAAGCCTCTGTAAGTCAAATTCGAGTGGCTTCCGCCATTCTGCTGGCAATGGCTTCAACTTTCATGCAAAGCATATGAAACCCAAGCCCTTAGAAAGCAAACCCATCCAAGCGTAATAAAATTGAGGTAGTTTGAGGCATACGGTTGGGGCTTCAATCTGTGTTCCTTGTTTCACACCTGGCAACCATGTCAATCACGATTACTCCATGATCCACACAGGTGGTGGTTGTTGAAATCAAAAGGTTTTTTCTCTAGACATAGAGGTCCAAGGCAGGTGTAGCCTGTACCATCAAAATATGCAAAGTTTGAAGAGCCTGTATTGGGGGCCCTTCTAATTGAATGGGAAAAGCGTCTACTAGCTGCGGGAAAAGTGGTCAAAGCCAAACCAAAGAAATGGAATGAACAAAAACAACTTCTATAATCGTGGCAATGCTTCTTAGATTTTGTGTAGAAACCATTAAACATACTTACCAGTAGTAAAGGTGAAGTTCCCCCCTTGACAGATGTTGTTTTTGGCTCGGATACTAGCTCGGATGCTGCTGGTGGAGACTCTCTGCTTCGCTCCTCAAACTAGCTCGAAATTGAAACTCACTCTCTCCCCTTCTTGTCTCCTCTACAGAAAGCATTTCTAGACAAACGTGGACGCCTCTGCATAGACTTCAAACATCTGGCACTTGCAGCATGTAGAACACTGCATGCAGGGCACGGAGAACAGGCACCTGAAAGAACTTAGGATAAATTAAGTTGTGTGCACATCGGACCAAGTGAGGAGGGCAATAAGAGGGTAAACTAAAAACTTTGGTTAAATTTTTCCGGGAGACAAAGTGCCCAACATAAGCCCAGCATAAAGTTTGGTTATTGCAAAGGTTGTCAAATTAAACTGGACCTCAAACGTTGTAGTAGCTCACTGCTCTAAAACCATAATGTATAAAAGCAAAGACAAACTATACCATAACAAGCTAAAGACGGAGCTTTTAAATATACACTTGTCACACATGCAAAAATAAATGTATAATACAAAAATATATTTCAAACATGTAAAATACCGCGGGGCCCACAATTTTACCATCTGTCTACCTCTCGTCCTTATTTCATACCCAATGTCTTTCTGTCTGTCTCTTTCGCATGTCCAACGTGTCTACCTCCTAGCTAACCAACTCACTTGCATATGATTGAATCTTCTTCTAGAGTCTTTCTAAAACTGTCCTAAAGAAATGATTCAAGGCAGTCGAGGCATGTGGAATGATTCAAGGTAATGGAGGCACGTGGATTGTATCAAGGAAGTTTCTCCTGCCCCCCTGCGGCATCTAACTTCGTTTCGTTCCTCGTCTATATCGTAGCAGCCATCACACGGGGGGGCAAGGGTTTCTTACTGTCAAAGGCATAACCAGGTCAGTGAGGGTATTCACGAAAACCTGTCCTGGAGCGTTGGAGCTCATACGATGAGCGAAAGCGAAAGCAAGAGTTCCGGGTTTTGCAAATGATCATCCCCTTCACCACATATTGATTGAATAATGAAAGAAAAGGCCTTTGAGGATCAAATGTATCCCTAAGTTAGAAGAAGATGAAGAAATTAGCAGATTTCGCAACTGGCTGCCTTCCAATTTGGCATGAAATTGTTACAATGGCAAGGATGTATAGACGTAACAACAATGAATAAGCCAAAGAAGGATTTCATGGTATGCTATATTTTGGTCAGAACTAAAAATGGACAATTGGTTTGTATTTTTGGATCTTGCACTGACCCAAGCAAACCAGAGGGTATGAAGCCCAATAATTAGGATCTAGGTCAATACCTGCACAATTGCAGCCAGGGTTGCGTCCAATCCTCAGCAAGATGTTACATTCTTTCAACTCGTGGGTTGTTGTTCCACCCATAGTATCCATATTTCCAAGGTTTTTTCTTTTCCCTGGCTATCTCCTCTGTATCTCTGTGTATCTCTGTGTATGTAACTGTGATAGATGACGAGGAGAAAATAGATAGTGGGAGGCTCTTGGACTGGACTGAGGTTCATTGTAGAAATCGAGGGTCGAGGTGTGAGTCCAACATTGAGATTTGCAATTTAAAAATTAAATGAAACCTAAATCAACTTGCATCTCTCAAAGTTGAGTTTCAATGGTTTTTATATCTAAAAATTATAGCTCACTATTGCATATCGGCAAGGACTACCGCTGCTTGCACACGAGGGTAACAGCAATTGATGAACTTAGGAAGCAGGCAGCTGGTACTGAAGGTGTCTGTGGGGCAGTTTGGCAAAACAATGACATCACATATAGGTGATGGG
>APFE031501494.1:62668-82332 GCA_000404065.3 Pinus taeda
GTGTATGTTTTGGGGGTGATATAGAGAGACAAAGGGAGATAGATATATAGATGGAAAGTGAAGAGAGGGAAGAAGAGATAGATGGAGAGAGAGAGGGAGGGATAGAGAGATTGATAACTATGGAGTGAGAGAGAAGGTGTGTTGGGGGGGTTGAGATAGAGAGACAAAGAATGATAGATGGAGGGAGATATAGATATAGATAAAGGGGGGAGAGAGGGAAGAATATTTATTGCATTAGATGCATTGATTTTAGTTTAGATGGGGATTTCTAATCATATTTGATTGCTCGCCCTAGATGCATTGATTTCAATGTAGATGATTTCGAATCCTATTTTATTGCTTTCACTAAATGCATTGATTTCAATATAGATGGTGATTTCTAATCCTCTTTGATTGCTTGCACTAGATGCATTGATTTCAATGTTGATGGTTTTTAATCCTATTTTATTGCTTGCAATAAATGCATTGATTTCAACATAGGTGGTGATTTCTAATGCTATTTGATTACTTGCACTAGATGCATTGATTTTAGTGTAGATGTTGGTTTATAATCATATTTTCTTACTTGCACTAGATGCATTGATTTCAATGTAGATGTTGGTTTATAAACCGATTTTCTTACTTGCATTAGATGTATTTATTTGAGTGTAAATGATGATTTCTAATCATATTTGATTGTTTGCATTGATTTTAGTGTAAATGTTGTTTTCTAATCTTATTTGATTTCTTGCATTAGATGCATTGATTTCAGTGTAGATGTTGAATTTTTTGATTTGAGGTAATTGGATGTATGATGGTGCATTAATTTTAAAGTGATTGGATTAATATTGTGCATTGATTTTCGTGTTAGCATACAAAATTATTGACAATGTACATTGTGTTTGTGTTATAGCAATTAAACCTATTAATATTGGAGAGAAAGAGAGACAAGTTATGATGTTTACTACAATACCCCGAGCTAAAGATTTAAATGGTTTATGGTTTAAGCTGTCCTTTCATATAATTGATAGGAAAAGACGAAAAAAAGTAACAACGGTGATAATAAGAATAGTAGAACAAAATAGTTTGAGATTAATCACAATGAGACTATTTGTGTTTTATGATATTCTTATTATTCACATTTTCTATTATTCAACACTATTACATTGTCACTTTACATTCAAATTTTTTATTTTATCATTTTTCATAATTAAAGTTATTCACAATGTTTATCATTCAACCAACTGAAGTATGTAAGCAAATTTAAAATTAAAATGACTAGATTAATGTAAAACATATTTAGCATATTTAGAATGATTACAATAATATCAATGATTTTACATATTTTTGATAAAATTAATCATATTTTCTTTGGTGGTCCATCTTAACTTCAGATCTATCAAGCAGCCTCGAGAGGGATCAAATCTCTCGAGAGGAAAACCTTTCCTCAAATTATACACTCAGAAAAAAGATTTGCATTTAAAGAGATTTGATCCCTTTCATCCCTTGATAAATCTAGAGTTAAAATGAATCTAGACTGATGCAAGTAAAAAATAAAAATTTAATAAATATGAACAATAACACGGAACAATAAACCCATTGAGCTCTAGACCAAACATATCCAATACGTGGAATACCAATTGTTAATCGTATTATGCAGGGGAAATTACTCTATTTAACGAGGAAAGAAATAGCCATGGGTCATACAATTCGGAAACTTCGTAACTTTAAATACTTAGAAAAATAATTGAAAATGTGAATAATTATATATTTATACTTTAGATTGAAACGTGTTTGAACTAATAGGTTGCATTATGCACGTGAAAATATTATGTACATAAAATATGATGGAAAAATAAAATATTATGTACAACTCTACCTAACCTTAAGCACGTTCAAAATAATGGAAGAATATAGAACATTTTATGTGTCTTGGGAAACCCATACCCAGTTACCGTGCTCTCTAAAATGGTCCCGCAAAGAACCCACCGAACTTCTTTTTATGCCCGCTGGATTTTAAGTAAAAAGGAGATTTATCTTTACGCACGATTTCTTTAACTGGATGTTGCCTTTTGTGTCGGCTTGGTTGCATAACATTTTTCGTACTTGCAAAATAAAAAATATATTGCGATTGGATGTTTTCCCTCCATAATTTCATTATTGCTTATAATATTCCTTACTAAAAATAGGTTGGGATCTTCTTATATGATCTTCCACAGGCTTTTGTTTCGTTTGGTGGAAGACATTTTTCAGTCTGATAACAGATCCAACTCATTTCTTTAGGTCTTAATGTGATGCTCGGTTGTTGATCAGGATACGGTTCGCGATTTTGTACTTAGCTGGAAAGGGGGCAGTGATCGAATACTAATCTTGTTGCAGAATATGGCGGACCCACTCGCTGGTTTGCAAATTGTTGGCAAAGTTTTCTAATTTTCAAATGCTGATTAAGGTTTAATTAAAGTTCCTTGTTCATTGCATCCACCATTTCTTGTAATAACGACCTCACCAACAAATTTGATGTCCAATGTGTATCGTGTAATTGTAATCCATTTCTACCAGAGGAAAATCTTCGGTTATGTTTTTTAATGCTCAATATCTAGGGTTTCGAGATATCCACAGTATTCTCTAGGGTTTTATTGACTGGAAATTTGATGTTCTGCTGTGCAGGGAAAACCACTGTCAAAACAAGTACTGGAAGTTTTGAATTACGTTGGCCATCTACAGCGAAAAATCGAAGACATTTCAGCCGAAAGAGAGAAAATGAAGGTTAACTCTGATCGAAATGCAAATGTTTCTTCCAAGAAATTTTGCAATAGAACTCCGCTGTATGGAGGGTCGAATCGGGAACGCCCTGTAGAGAAAATAAACTGTGGGTTCGGGTGTTCAGATCTAGACGAACACTTCGGAAGATGAGTCTGTGTATATTCTATTTGCGTTGGAAGAAGGTGGGCTTGAAGTTGCGAGTGCTGCTTCATCTGCCTTTAACAACAGAGTTTACCACACCGTAAATGCCAAGGTAATCTCGTATACTCGTTGTCAGTGATAACATTCTTCTTTCTTGTGTGGATACAAGCAATAACAAAGTAAGTCTATTACCAATTTTTGTTTCTGGAATTTTGGTATTTGAAATTTATTTGCAAGTAGTGTGACCCTTGTGGATAAGATAATTTCAACTATTAAATTTTTTTAGATGAAAACCATTTATTCTGCTAAAAATCCGAGGCTAAGAAAAGTCATGGTTTTATTCACACCTTTTGCATTGCTAAAAATCGAAAGTTTTGGAAGAATTCCCGCCTTTTTTTTGTAGAGAAATAGTAGGACGCCTTTATGCACACTTTTTGCATTGCTAAAAATCGAAAGTCAGTAAGAATTCCAGTTTTTTTGTAGATAAATAGTAGGACGCCTTTATGCACACTTTTTGCATTGCTAAAAATCGAAAGTCCGTAAGAATTCCAGTTTTTTTGTAGATAAATAGTAGGAGGCCTGCTTTCTATTAAGCTTATACAAATTTTACATCGACATCTCTTTCGCCGAAGTATTATAGCACCTGCTTCTCTTCCTGCATTCTTTTTAACGATGTAGGTGTTTCATATGTTACTTTTAACATCCACACCCTTTAACAGAATGTTTAGCCTTTTGATAAGTACATACCACACCAAGAATCAAGATCCAAGGACCACAAAAGCTCGAGCATAATGCGTCTATACTAAATAACAGATTTGTCTGAAATGATTGCTTGATAATCCGAATAAGAGTCGTTGGAAGTGAATATCTAGTGATAGATCATTCAAGGTTGTCAGAAGTGTTTGAATAATTGGAGAATGCAACCGCAAGTACAAAAATTATAGCAACCCCATTAGATTCCATTCAAGATTTTGATCGTTCCGGTTAGGTTGTGTCATATATACATATTTTTTCTTCCTTTAGTATAGAGTTTATTGTTGTATTTTTTCTTTCAACGCAAGAAGGTTATCGTTTTTAATGATAGAAACTTAATGCAAAACCAAATAAGAGTGAGTATTCCCCAACCAGGAGCACTTTCATTTTGAATTATCGTGATGATAGAGCATTTGCAAAACCCACATTCCATTTGAATTCATCGTTGGAATGATAGAGCTAATTGCAGAAACCATAAGAGGAGTAGTTCCCTTCCTCGAGCTACTTTCCATTTTGAATTGGTGCGAAAAATTAAATGGTTCAATTTTTACCATATTTTTACTAAAATGATAAGTACCCTTGATTTATTGAACCATCTTTTTTGTAGTCTTCAAGTGGATCTCGCTAGACACACTAACATAAAGGGAAATATGAGGTTGAATATGAATTAGATAAATAAAGATTCACGGAAGCTTTGTATTTTTGGAGAATTACATAGTTTACATTTTTTATTTTGAATTTTTGTAATATGTTTATTATTTATTTATGTTGAGAGAAGAAACTACTATCATTTTTTTCTAAGGCCTAGATGCTTAGAACGAAATGCAATAAATGAAGATTGGTCATTTCAAATATATTTTCTAATTATTTCTAAACATAGAACTAGATCATCACTATCTCTAATAAAGACAAAATCATCAAAATTGTTACATAATGAGTCTCAAAACAATAACAAACTTGAAGATCATATTCTTCTAAGTTATCATTATTATCTATTAATGAGGCATTTCCATTATCCACTAATGAGTTGTCAAAGAGATCTAGGTGGGGAAGTAGTTAGTTACATGCTCTTATATTTACATTATGGCATCAATACATGCTTTCAGTGTTAATATGGGAGAGCAGATTTTATTTCACATAAATCTCTATAGCACTCCATTCAATAATGTAGTTTTACAAATATAAATAGATAAAATGTTGTGTCAAGTTAGGAAAAAATTCTTAGAAACAATTATTTGGTTGAGCAAATATATCAACCAAACACCAATCTAGGAAGCAGAGAGAATAGATGAAACCAACTAGACTTCAATAACCTCCTAACTAATAGGAACATAGTCCTTCTCATAAAGACTACCTTTAGTTGAAAAATAATTCAATAATTAAATTTATGATCACACCTATAAGACAAGTCAGAGTTATATAGTCTAACATTTCCCCTTAAAAAATACTTAACTTAATCTACATCAACTGAGGTATTCGTCTAGATATTTACCATTGTACATGCTCCACCACAAACTGGAAAACCTCCTGACTAGAAAACTCTACCTCTGGTCCAACCTGTCACTTTTACTCTATACCTCAATCATGCAAACATTGCCAAACTATTGATGTCCATATAAATAAACAACCATCCACCATAACACATGGGTACCTAATTGTTGAAACCATTGGTTAGCTAGGATGTCCCTTCACATACATGGTTCATTCAACTTTTTGATGAACTCCCCCTAAATGTAAAACTTCACCTCTCATAGTCTACAACCAACGCATGGCCCACTCTTCAAAGTGTTAAAATAATTCCTAGCATAGGATACTAAACTAAAATAGGAAAAGTATTTAGCAGGGACACATGATAAAGGGGTGTGCATTCTTCTCTAGGTCTTACAACAATATGCCCTTTACAAGTTACATAGATATAGCTATAATACATGCTCCAACTCATTGGGATACAATGTACAAACTACTTCAAGGACTATCCCACCAATTCAAAAATAGCATATAAACTTGCTATAACTTCAATGTGTGAATCACTTTACATCATGGTCGTGAGCATGTTTTATTCAACACAACATTTAAACTTTATCCTCTATTTGTCCATCATTTGACTTTTGTTGTTCCTGTTACAACAAATATCCTATATTTCCTTCTTCATTGTTTCCATAATCAATGTCATATGTTTCCACAATGCCTCCACAAGCATTATCAAGTGCAACCCTTGTACCAAACTCCAATTATTAGCCAGGACTTCTCTGACCTCCTTACTACAAATTTATCATTCCAAAATATTATTCGTGCAACAAACACTTGGTTTCTCAAATGAGAACAGTACAATTCATTTTCACCTCAAAAAGTATCCATGCTCCTCCCTTCATCCGAGGAATTATCACCACATACCAGTTGGAAAAAAATCATACCAATGATACCTCAAATCGATCGAGAACCTTTTGTACTCCAATGCCTAACATCAATTTGACCATGAAGGCTGATTAATTGGCCATCCTATGGACTTACTTCCATCTACCAAGATACATGGGTGCCATCCACTCTAGGAAAGTAGCCTAGATACATGATGTATCCATATTAGTCTTACATTTTCTTTACACCTACCAATTAGGCCTTATGATGTATCCATATTAGTCTTACATTTTCTTTACACCTACCAATCAGGCCTTATGGTGCACCATTCAAAAAATAGTTTAGGGAGAAAAATCTCACAGCTAGAACAACCTTCCAACTCCAACACCTTTTACTATGTAGACTCAATAATGATTTTTACATTTAAAAAAATTGTAGTAGTAATATATGCATCAGTAAGAGTTAGTAATAGATGAAAGGAATACTATTTAATTTCACACTTACATATTGAGCATCTTCATCTTCAACTTTAGCATATTGGTTCAATCTTCATTTTAGTTTTAGTGATTATCTTTGATATCCATGTTTGACTTGATATTTCTTAGAGTGACAAATTCTAACAAAATAACTACACATTGAGATTACTAATCTCAATATGTACATTCAATTTGATTCCAAGGCGTAAACTTGAACATTACCTGGATTACCAATCTTTTTTTACCAAAATTGTATTAGATTTCTTGCTAAGATTCTTCTTTACCTTGAAAATCAAGTTTCTTTGAGATTTTGTCATGTTGAAATTGGATCCTTAATTCTAGAATCTTACAATCTCAACTTCCCCTCTAAAAATATAGATTCCCCTCTATTAAATCTGAACTATACCAAATATCATCATAGACAACACTACAAGACCCAAGACCATTTCCCTACTTGCTATCCAGTTGTTAGGTCTTACTATGGAATTCCATAATCCAATCTATAAACATCCATTTCCAACTTTTGGATAACACTGTTGCACATGTGCTACTTCCACTATTGCCTGCCACCAACAAGAAAACATGCTTGATTCCTCAAGCATTTACTTTCCTCGAGATCAATTGTATCAAACTTTTTTTCATCCTTCTACATGCTAGCTTTTGCACCTTGTTCCAGATAGTTACGACCTCGTTACAAAATTCTATCCAATAACTCGCCAATTCTCTCCATACATCAATTTCCATCGCAGTTGTCATCTTGGCTTTAAGATGATTTTCACTCCATCAGGCTTGGTTTCGATTTCATCTTTGTAACCCTTGAAAAACCAAGCGTGGCCGAAATGGCCTCGGTCAACCATAAACTATATGGGTTGTACAGAGACACAGGATATTCTCAACTATATTCAAACAAACTTGTCACATTCCCAGTAGAATTACCCGCCTCCGCATGTTCGCTATAATAAGGAAGTGGGAAATCTCTAATTTTAACAAATTCATCACTACATGGAGGCATAGAGTCCACAGGGAAGCCCGATCCCATTTCTATAAGACCAAAACATAGATAAATAAAATCTTAAGTTAACGTTGAAGAGTCAATCCCGTGATCTAAAACTGGACAATGCTTGTTGCACAAGTTTTTCAAGGAAAGACATTGGCAACATTATAAGAGATCTTCCCAATCCCGGATCATCTCACTAACACAGAGTGCCAGCCTCTCCAAGGCTTGGTGATAGGAAGATAGAAGACTTAACATTGATTCATGCCCATCAATACCAACTCATCTAAATTCTTACACTATGTGGATGTAAGGCAACAACGGAGATAATCCTCCTTTCTACTTTAACTGACTCACATCAACCATTAGTTCTATTTTCTCCACAAAACTATGGCTCATCTTCTTTTGGGTAGCAACGACTTCAATTATGACTAATAGACAAACACAGCAATAAATAGTTTACTTTGCTAGAGATTATTGCACACAAATTTATGGAAAATTATATAATTGTGTAAATATAAATACATAAAATATTATTTTAAAACAAAACTTCTTAAATACACACTTATTATTGGGTTGAACAAATATCTTAATCAAACATCAATCTAAAAAATTAATTATCTAGAGAGAATCTTTCAAAGCAACACAACTGCTTTACACTAATAAAAACATACTCTTTACAAAGACTAAAATTTTACTTGAACCAATTTAACACTAAATATGTAATAACACATATGTGAATTAAGTAAAATGATATAATCTAAGACAATAAATTAATCTTCTCTCTTTCCGTATTATTGTATCATTATAATCTATTTTCACATGATATACAAAATCTCATAATCTTACCATCATAATTTTCCATAAAATATTTTGGAACTTGAAAATAGCTGATTATACATGAAAAACTCATTAATCTGAAAACCTATTTAGTAATTCTCTCTCCGTGATATCATCGATAAAGATGATAAGATAGTACAAACCTAGTTGTAGTTACAACAGATCTCTGTGCTGTAGTCATAATAGATAGACATAATGTAAAAGAGGAAGACAAAGGAACAAGCTGCGTCCAGAATGTAGAGTCAAGAAGATTTCCACATGAGAGCTCCCCACTGTTGTCATCAAATATATATGCAGGATATTAAGAAAATTGATCAAATGGTTTTTACATACCATCTGTCAGCCTTAGCAATTCCAATTCATTCGTGTGGATCAATATCTATTCGCACCAGATCTGCTTCTACTCTATATCAGGGGTCTGCTCTCAGCAAAGTAGACCAGGTCCTTTTTATTGGGTTCAAATTGATTTTTTTAAGAGAATATGTTCAGATCAGTTTTATTATGTGGCATGGAGCCTCCATATAAGAATGGAGGAGTTTTAAAGGTTGTCGATAGTTGTTGGTGTCTCGTCCTAAGTATTGCAGTTTGATGGGAGACAAGAAATACATTAAGATCTGATTATTTCTAAGGATGTGTGGAGCGTGTGATCTGCAGGAAAATTGAGAATTGCATTTGGATGAAGAAGTTGTAGGCTGAAATCCTAGGCCCGGTAAGATCGACCGGCCTATCCAATCGATCTCCAGCAGAGGGTACTCCTTTACACGCCTGTATCAGTGGCCTTTCTATTTGCAAATCGTGGTTTTGTGGATTTGTTGTATGGTGTCTCTTTAGGGTTTCACTCATTGCTCAGTGTCATTAACGGTCAAAAGACCACGAGGTGACTGCACAAAACATAGATTATGTCTGTATGTTATAAGCTATAGTGGTGATTAATATTTCTGAAGCTACAGTTTCATTAATGCAGAGGTAAATACAAAACCTAACCAGTATATGTATACTGCCCTATATTAATAGAACTATAGCTTGCCCACTATCGTTACCTCCCACGACTCCTTTCATGTCACAACAGCTGGACAGAGAAAAACAGACTGCCCGATATATTATTAGAACTATAGCTTGCTCACTATCGTTACCTCCCACGACTCCTTTCATGTCACACCAACTGGACAGAGAAAAACAGACAAACGAAGATTGTTGTGCTGATGACATCCACCTTCAATAAGTCATGAAGTATTCCCAAAAAAATATCCGAAGACCCATGGTGACCCGGCCGACGCCTATCCTTTATACACATTCTCCTTAAATGTGAGCTTTAAGCTTCCGCCAGTCATACTTCAAGGTTTCACCAGTAGTAAGTCAAGGTTCTGTCAGCAGAAGTATGACTGGCAGAACTTGCAGTACGGCTGGCTGAAAGCAGGTACAGTACGGGGAGTTTATATAATGGATGACATGGTCTAACGAGGTTATAAATTTGTTTAGATGGTTAATTTTTTTTAAATTAATTATGGGAATGTTTGAATAGGATTTTTTTTAAGGTAGAAATAGATTGAGCACAATAAAAAAAAATGGTGTGGCAGTTAAAATTTTGAAGTTAAGTAAATATAATTAGAATTTCTCAAAATTTTATTAAATTTTCCAGATAAAATTGTGAGCTTCTCTATTACTGGGAATTGCCGCTTCTTGCTCAACGCTCTCATCTTCTACGGCTTCATCTAATGATCTCAAAATTCAAAGCTATTTCTTGCCATTTACTGCTGGATTGACACTAGCCCACCAGGGCGAAGTAAAAGAAGAGAAATACACCACTTTGAAAGAGAAAATTCGTTGGCTAGTTTAACAATATTATCCGATAGATCGGTGGCCAGTCAACATAAACATGTTTGAAGTCACCAACGGAGATGCCAGGTAACTCTTTATGCCCAACGAAATATTCAGTTTTATCGTTTGTTTCTTCCCAGTTGCAGTAACTACTTCATTAATTTTTTCTTTCTATTTCTGTTTATGGATTGCAAACAAAGGTTATTTGCATGAGACTATTTCCTTTTCAAACGTTTTTATTTTTATTAACTGCAAATGCAGAACAAAATTTATCTACACTAGTAAATGAGACTATTTCTCTTTTCAATTTTGATTTCTTTCTATGGATTGCAAATAAAAGATATCTACATTGGTGCATCAGACGATTTTCATTGATTTATAGTTGGATATGAATACCTTAATTCGTGTAAATATGTTTGGATAGATTGTTGGAAGTTGTACTAAGTGACTCAGAGCTATGTATAATTTTTTATAATTTAAAAAAATTGTTTGGGTTTAAAATAATGTAAAATAATCTATATAATGAACTTTAAAGTAAGATGAATGATGTTTAATTTAAAATTTTATAATTCACAAAATGTAACGATAAAATTTTATAAAAGATTTAAATATTTGTGGGGTTGTATTTGTTTTTAAGAATTTGTTTTTCTTTAAAAGAGAGAAAGAGATGATTGGAAATATTAAGAGGGAAGTGAATCATTAATTTGTAAATTTGGATAATTTAAGTATCAAAATATTAACCAAAAAAAATCACATCAAAGGAACACTATATATATAATATATATGAACAATACATTTATATTTCGAGGGAAGTTAAAGGGCCACAATCCCAAGATTTACCAACTCTCACTCGAAAGAGAGGCTCACTCTCTGAAGGAAGCTATAACTTCCTTTCCTAGGACTACCATGCCACCTTATAGAATAAAAGATAAAAATGAATTTTCGTGCTCACGTACCAAGGACAATGACCCAATGACAACTACATCCAAATCCTCAAATGACTCATGCAAGTTCCTTCACTATGTATTTAAGTTAAATACTTGCTCCAAATTTAAGTTAAATACTTGCTCCAAGACTCCAACACTAGTTTCAATGATCTACTTTGCTATAATTATTAAAGTTCATTTCAATGACAATGACCCAATTACAACTACATCCAAATCCTCAAATAACTCATGCAGGTTCGGACACTATGTATTTAAGTCAAATACTTGCTCCAAGACTCCAACACCGGTTTCAATGATCTACTGTGCTATAATTATTAAAGTGCATTTCAAGAAATAGTCGGCCACAAATTCAAGATTTACTCCAAAAGGGTCTGCTACAAATGTTGCCTCTCACTTGCCTTAACACATGTAGAAGGTCTCCTTCAAAACAAATATTAGAATTTGCATCAATAAAATTTAAGTATAGGTAAACAAGTGCTACTTTAACTTTTCCACAAATTTTCTACAAGGGAAAATAATAAAAACTATTCCATAACATGTGAAAAATATGCACCAAGGGTCTGCTCCACTTCCAGAAGAGTATCTTCAAGTTGACATCAAAATTTGGCTTCAGATGTGCCCTAGCCAAGACCGACAACTTGCCCAGATCTTGACCTTAGAGTGATCCCGAATTAGGCCTTAGATAGGTTTAGTGAGGGAAAAAGAAAAAAAGTCCTTTTCTAGTCGAAATTCCTCCCAGTAATTATACTTCAGATATAGGATGGAATAGACTCGGAAATTCTTACGAAATGCAAACAAATTTAAACTTTTTTCAACCTTCAGTTTTGATCCACAACTCAATGTATGTATCAACTACAAAATTTGGCTTATGGCTCTTGTATAACACTAGATTAGGGCCATAAAATAGGCCAATAATTTTCTAAGATACTCAGTTTTCCTCAAGGACATGAGCTAAGTTGAACTCGGGTTAGAACTAACTTTAAACTGGTTTAATACTAAGGTTTCCTCTGTGATGTTGTCTTAGAAATTTGTCACAAATCTGGCCTTCGTTAGATACTTCCCTATAACACTCAGCCTATGTTAGACTAGAAAAATACCTATCCTTGATTTAATTTTTTCGTACTAATTTGGAAGCCACAAGTTGGATATATATATATATGTCTGGGAGGATCCCTTAAATGGGGATGACTTGAGCAACATAATGATATTATTTATGAAATGACATGATTGTATTGAAACCAATCTGATGAAGATGAACCAAACCAACTTGTTTAGAGGAGACTTTAAGACACTTTAAAAATCATTTTTTCCTTTTCATATAATCTCCTTTTGAGGCAAATTTGGACTCATGCATTTAGGCCTCTTAAACTATAAATTTTGACCTTCCTTTTAGGAAACAATGAATCTTAATGCCATAACACTTTGGGTAAAATGTGTTGGTGCTAGAATTATTCTTGGGGCATCAAATTTCGAAAATAAAATCTCTCCATTCACCCAAATTCAATTTATTTTTGCACGTAAATGAAAAAACAACACATCAATGACATCAATGACAATTTTTCCAACAGGGAAACATGCAAAGCCATATTGAGATATTGACTTTGTAAAAGAATTTTCGGTTAAAATTCTTATGTTGTGATTTTAAGTGTTAAAGAGATAATTGTATTAGTAAGAGTAAAAAATTTTGTTTTGTTGTGGTTGTGTTACAGACGTATCAAAAGATTAGAATAAAGAGATCCTAGGCACATCTTGTTCATGTGTGAAAATATACAAATATTTTTTGGATGCTTCTAATATTTTGTGTCTAATTCATAGCCAAATTTTAAATTAAAAAAACAATACATACATGCCAATGTTGATCATTCAAATAATCTAACAAATAATACTAATTCCCAAATCTTTATTGACCATTGTCAAAATTCAACACCCATAATAATTTATAAATCATGTAAAATATTTTTTTTATTAATCCATAATAAGTAAGTTCAAATATATTTTTGGTCTTGAGTATGTGACCAATAGAGGATAGAGTTTTAAACCTTTTAACTGTAAGTTAAAAATCACATTTGCAAAGTCGTGCTTGAATTGACTAAATACATTATTTTCAAAATCAATGTAATTCACTTTGTTGTGGGTGATTGGTAATATTTGACACTTTTAAGGTTGAAAATAAGAGCATGCTAGCATAACATAGTAAATGAGTGTGACTGAAAACAAATACACACAAACAATGTGATACAGTGTAGCACAATTAAAAATAAAAAATAAGTAAAAGAGAAAAAAAATCACATTTGCAAAATAAAAGTCATGAAATCAAATAATTTCAACATTCCTTACGTTAATTGCATAAATGAGTTGTTGGTTTTGAAATTATATTGATTTTAAGAATAAAGTGATTGAAGTGCTTCAACTAAAATTAATAAAAAATGGGCATCAAAAACATGGATGATGCAACTTATACAATAGATGATGTCATAAAAATGTTTGATGTTATTTGTGATACACGTGACTTAATGGTTGATTCATAGGTATCGAATGACATCGATGATGGTTCTTTGAATAATGATGAGATGGAATCATATGGCGAATTGTTGAAGATAAGTATTTTTGAATATGATTCACAAGTAAAATCATAAAGTGATAGTAGTAACACTAAATGTGAATTTTAAGTAACAAATAAAACATTTATGAAGAATATAAGGAAGTCATTAAATTTGATAAAGGAAATAATTTTCATATTCTATATTATCTCAAACTGGTTTGATTTATGAGTATAAATAATTTTGATGCAAATTTGAATAATATAGAAGTTAACGAAGATGTTAGTAATGTTGATAGTAAATAAAATTAAAATAATTACTAATAGAAGTCAACATTATCATCATGTTTTTTTGATGGAGACATCACATTTTGATCATGTTTCTCTGATAGAGATATCACATTTTGATCTCTATCATTTTCCTCATTGTGGGTAGACAAATTGTCAAATCCTCATTTAGAAAGATACTAAAAGAACAAAACTAAAAAAATAAAATTCATTATGTATGGATAAGTTCCTAAATATGGAATTTACATGTTAATAAATTGCATAAATCTTATCACCTAGGAGGAATACAAATAAGACACATTTGCGTGGTGAAATCACAAAATAGGAATGATTTCAAATAGTTATCCACGATGAAGACTTTGGACATGATTTTGGTCCAATTATACATGTTTTTTAAATTTAAACATGAATGAAAGAGAATGGTACTATATTCATATCGGGGGGAATACATCAATGAAATAAAATTGGTTGGTGGTTAGAAAAGGCCACCACATTGATTGGGTAAAAAGTGTTAATGGTCAACCAAAAAAACCACTAGATAAAATATAAATGAAAGACATGAGAGGATCAAGGTTGAATCCCTTCAAGATAGTAATTAGGCTTCAAGTATCCAAGTCCTAATAAAAAATATCAATCAACATTTGATAAATCCAACATGGCAACTATTCTGTCCCATCCCATGTTAATTAATACTTGATTCTTCCTTTCAACATACCATTATGCACAAATATTCTCATAAGTCTTTCTCACATATTATCATCTATTATAATACCTTATATATCTCTCAAATCATTTGCATTCCTTTTTATCCAATTCCCTAAATTCTTGAAATTTTCAAATAAATGATCTTTATCCTTCAATAAATATACCCAAATATACTTACCAAAATCTTTGATGAAATTTAAAACATATCTTGCACCTACAAATTATGGTTTTGTCATTGTTCATAGGTTATTATGAAGTTGTTCTTTTTTATTCTTCTCTCTCCAAAGCTTTCTTGTTTGAAATGTTGTCTAGTGATGTTCAAAAATCCCACAACCTTCAAAGATAACATTAGGAGGAATAACATTATGTAGTACACTAATCATTTTAAAATTCACCATCAACTTCATAACTCAAAATTTAGGTGTATGAATCTTTCATGATAAATTATAATCTACTCTTTTATTTTAGAATATGACTATAGGTTGTCTTGGATCCACATGGTATTCACTTAACCTACCTATGAAATAGCATGTTCATTCATGGGATATTAAAGAATAACCCTGATTTCACTAGATACTAAAAAAAATCCTTTCATTGAGTCCCCTTCCCAATATATCTATCCAATTAAAAAAAACCCTATTTTTACAAAATATTTTAGATATCCATTTTTTTGTGGAATTTTTAATACTCATTTTCATTTCTATCTTTATTTCTTACATGAGCCAAAACTCTAATGACATAGTAAAGAACAATGGAATTGTAGAGGTGAAGAGATAATTTACATGAAGAAAAGGTGTCTAAAGATAATGTTACAACACTAAAGAAAAGGTAAGAATAAATTAACATATAACTTGGATATAACACAATAGCTAAAATATTCTATGATTCACCATAGTTGATTACATCGGTCTGCTCTTCTAATTGACCTTTGATTATTGACTAACTATCTCTAGAGATCTAATACTTTGATGAACTGATTATTCTATCATATTTTAGTAGTGATCTAGCATTTAGATTACTATTGCGAGTTCACATAAAGAAAATCACACACACACACACACACACACACACACACACACACACATATATATATATAAAAGACAAACATACAAAAATTTAATGAAGAGTAGACATCCATGAGGGTAGAGCTACTATATTCCTTAGGATCGAGTGTTAAATTTTGTTTTTGTAATTGTAGGATCATAGTTTGTATCTCTAAAGGGGGAAATGGAGATGAAATTGTTAAGGTACTTAATGGATCTACAATCACCTTTAAGGAAAATTTTAAGATTCCATTAATATGACAAAGAATTCCCTAAATTGTTTTGTAGTCTTATCATTTACATTTATCCTTAATTACCATCCTATTGGATGCATTTAAATATTGATGTAAGATTACCTTAAATATTTTGGTGTATTAAGTGAAGCCCCACAAATCAACAAAGGTATAATCTTCAAATTATGGGTGATTAACTTATCTAATTCCACCAATGATCTACATTCCTTGCAATAGTTTGTTTCTTCTTTCTTGTTCCAATTCTCTTTCTAATGCTTCACTAATAATGATATATAAGGATGGAGAAAGTGGGGATCCTTTCCTAAATCTCAATAATCCTTGGAGGAAAGAAATTAATCATCCCTTTACTAATGGTTTAATCCAAATGGTAGTGAAACAAACATAAATTGAGCTAATAAGGGCAAGGGAGAAGCCATATTTTTCTAATGTATTCTAAGGGGGTGGGGATGGGAGAGAAGGAAGTGGGATAGGAATTTTAAACAGAGATGGAGGGAAACAAATAAAGTAGATAGATGGATGGAATCTGCTAAGGTAGCATGCCAAAATCTAACAGGATTCTTCCTATGATAGGGATCATGATGGATGAAGAGCCTAAAAGAAGGAGGAATCATCTGCAAGGATTTTATGCTCTCATATTCCCTAGTATGTTTAGGTTGAAATATTTGAGGTCGAAAGGAAAATTACAGGTGAATGTTTCTTCTCAACTAATACTAATGTGTCAAGTGAAATTTTTGATGGAGTTTCTAATTTTGACCAAACCCATGGTTGGTTCAGTAAGTATATGTACATAATGTATATCTATTGGGACTTAAAGATGTTGCTAGGGAGGGCCTTTCTAGACAAAAATGAAGCTAAGGAGAATATCCTCCTTATGCTTTATTATCTCTATGCATGGTTTATGTAGACATATCAAGCATTTTGAAGCTCATTTTGGCCTCCCTCCAGACCTATTGTGCTACCAGGAAGTAATAAACAACCAATTGCAATAAAATAATTGGACTCCCCCAAGATTAGATGATGGTTTTATTTATTTCCCTTTAGCTCATTTTCCATGTTGGCATTTTATTTTTCAATTTATAGTTGTAATAGTAGACTATATGCCTTAGAACATAGTTGATATCATTCTAATATCTATACTCTTTGCGAAGTTTTGGATGTTGAAAAAGATCTTGTTTTCCCACTAGTGTAGTGTCCCTTGTTGTTAGCTAGGGAAAACCAAAATATATTTTTAAGAGTGGATTTAAGAAATGAAATATTCTTTCTTACAAGGAAAAAATTGTAAATCCTAACTAGGAATGAGGTGTTATACTAGCTCTTGACGTGGATCCTAAGGAAGATGTCTCCCCATTTTTCTGTTAGATTCAAGACCATTTTTTAATCTCTAACTATGGTTTTTCCTTCATTCATAGATTTTTCCCTAAATTAGCTCAAAGACCCCAACATTATATCTTTTCCAAGAAAAAAATAAGATAATAGATAATAAAGGTTATTAAAATATTACCTTCTTATTTGTCTTCAAAGTAGGTGCAAAAGCAATGCTAGTTTTCCAATGAGTACAATAGATGCATATTTGATGAGTTGTACATCAATTATAAACCCTTAGACACTTATTTAACATTGATTTGTAAGTGGATATTCCTCTTTAAGATTGTGTTTTGTGTATATTTCATTTCATTTCTTTCTAGTTTTGCGTCTTAAAGAATAACCCTTTTCTCTTTTAAAGCATATTAGCATTCTTATAAAGTCTTTCTTCTTAGTGGTGCCTGATACTTAGAGGTTGTATGATATTATCTTCATTATTTCATCTGGGGGGTTTTTTGTGACTCCATTTAACACATATTATATGGTGCTTGAATTCCAAGTGTATTCCATTTATTTACCTCTTCCTATTTAATTTCTTTCTTAGATTTTAGACCAAGCATTAACATCTCCTTAGAGGATTTAAGATATCCCACTTTAGGGTATTATTCATAGATGGGAAGGTTACAAACAAAAAATCATTGAGAGAGGGAGAGTGAAGGAGATGCCAAGGGAAAGAGAAATTATTAGAGAAGGGAAGGAGGGTGGTAGCCATAATTAGAGATAGGGAGGTAAGAGGGGATTTGTTCTAGTGTATATGACATAAAGGGGTTGAGTAACATGGATGGGAAGGAGGGTGGTAGCCATAATTAGAGATAGGGAGGTAAGAGGGGATTTGTTCTAGTGTATATGACATAAAGGGGTTGAGTAACATGGATGGGAATGAGGAATTCTGCTCATTTATTTACGATTTCCACTTGAGAGGCTCTTTAGGGAAAATATATGAGAAGGGGAATAAGGTAGATAGAGGGGTGACATAACTTAGGCTTCTAGGGGAATAATCATTGAAGAGTTCAAATATACAAGTGAGAGTTTAGAATCTCAAACAAATTAAACATATGAATGATTTTTCAATGGTTTTTTGGAGTTTTAAATGGTTTATTTGTGCTTCCTCACCTTTAATCCAAAAGGTTAGTTAAGAGTGGGAAATTTTGGGATTTTTTGAACATTTACAAATAAATTCCCCTATATTGTTGTGGGACTTGCATTTAAAAGGAAACAAAATCATAAATAAGATCCTAGATGTGGATTTTCCTATATAGATTCCTTGTAACTAATTTTGGAATTTCAATTGTTATATCCACTTCTATTCAAATCAAGGCATATGCATGTGATCCTTGCTTGGGAGTAGCTTTGTGAACACACATCCCCAATGAGTTTTCCATGCTTTCCAAAACTTTATTATCCCAAATGATCAAAGGGAAGTAGGGAAGATTCAACCATGTCAAGGCTATTTATTGAACATCAACTTCTAGATCAAAATATACAAATTAAATGTTTAGATAGATACGTCTCAGCTTATGATGCATGGATCACTAGGAAACATGAGATCTCAATCTTCCTTTATCTCAAATTAGAAACCATAATATCCAACTTCACAAAATGGAGTTGATTTGTATGAACTAATGGTTAGCTAATTAGGTCTCCATTATCTTTAGGAATGACCATATCCCACTTATTGAGTAGGATCTTTGATGATAGTATATTGTGTTTCTCATAGGTAATGCATGCATGAAGAAAACACTGGGGATTTATTGAAGCCTCTTGAGAAACATTGATTGTTGCTAAAGGGATGATACCTTTTACTTTCCCTTTAAGGTGGATAAAAATTTCATGTCCATATATTTATTTTCAATATAGAAAATGTGGGGCTATAAGAATCCTCCTCTTTCATGGTTACAACAATTTGCTAAGAGATCTAGATTTTTTCCTACAACTCCACTTTAACACTCAACCATGTGTTGAGACATTTAGAATTTCTTACTAAAGACAATAAATCAATAAATAATAAAAATATATGAAATGTTCCATTTAGTTTATTGGACTAAGAGGATATCTATAGCCCAATATAGGCGAGTGGTGGCTATTACATGAAGCATTATATCAAAAAATAATAATTATAAAAATATTGCACCAAGAGGGACATTCTACAACCCAATATGAGGGTGAGATGTGATTTTGTCCATGCTCAATGTGGAAATGACACACGTATTCTCTAAAAAAACAATATTTTCTATAACAAAAAACATAAATGAATATACTTGGTTGGTAAGAAGGAGATGTGATAAAAATACTTCATCTCTCTTTGAACCATAATTAAAATATTTCAATGTCCATATGAAACAACATAATTTATATTGTTAAAATAACTAAAAGTAAAAAGACTTATATTTTCACTTTTAAGTGTGAA
>APFE031501494.1:98481-117857 GCA_000404065.3 Pinus taeda
TTTGTAAATACTACTAGAAATTTATCTATAAAGTCTTATGACTTTTGTTCTATTTTCTTCCTTGTCACTTCAACCCTTATTTTATTTTTATTTTCAAATCATTTCCATTTAACCTTCACATTATTTTATTTTTCTTTTCAAATCATTTCCATTTAACCTCCATTTGTTTCATGTAAGATGTTTTTTCTTTGTACACAATTTTTCCCTTAAATGCTTTGTCTTATCTTCTAATAGCTTCCATAATAAAACACAATACCTCTCAATAATTTCATTCCCTCCTATTTGCTATGGATTAATCAATTTAGAAATGTATCCCTTAAACCAAAACATGCCACAAATTCCAATTCACACTTTGTCTTTAATAATGACTTTTAAACAATAGACTTGTAGCCCACTCAGATCAACACACTTAGATCAACATAGATGTTGTGGAAATTTATTTATAAACTCTCTCTTTATTCCCAGTGGCTACAAGGCCTATTTTTTCATCTCTACAAAACTAATTAAAACTCTAAGTTGGTTCCTTTATTTTCTGTAGACATGTGGGAACATAGAAATTGCTTATGCTTCTTTTCTTCAAGCTTGCTCCTACTATGGAGATATGTAGAGGTAGTTTTCTTATGTTCTTCTCTACATAACATACTAGTTAGGGTTTATGGTAGCTAGAAAATCTTCTCTGTGTTTTAATAATATGAAGATCCATTCCTTCCTTTTCAATATGCAATTGGTTACAATCTTTGAGGCTCTTTTAAAGCATAGAAGAAAAAAATTCAAGAAGTTATGTCTTCTATCTTCCATAACACCTAAATTCTCTAAGATAAATAGGGTTATGTTGAATTCCAGGAATAGACCATAGTGTCAGGTACTATTTATGATCTCAGAAAATATATAACACTACCTTTTACCATCTCCCATGGTTCTTCCTTTATAACTTTGGTTACGTTCTTCAATATATTATAAGAAATATATGTTAGCTTATTTTTCTCTCTAATGCATGTGTTCTTTCCCTTCCCTTTCTCTCCTAGATATATTTTCTTGAGACATTCTTTCTTGGTATAAATTCCAAGTAGCAAGAAGTTGTTGTGACTCTCCATCCTATCTCTAGTTGCACTTAGTTTGATTCTTGAGACATTCTTTTTTGCTATAAATTCCAAGTAGCAAGGAGTTGTTGTGACTCTCCTTCGTGTATCTTGTTGCACTTAGGTTGATTCTTTCAGTAGTCTATGAAACCCAATGCTATTGTGATTGCGCCAAGCTGCACTCCACAACTCAGTACATGAGGTTACACTTAGGTTGATTATTTCACTAGTCTATGAAACCCAATGCTATTGTGATTGCGCCAAGAGGCACTCTACAACCTAGTACATGAGGTAGATGTTGTCATATAAAGCTACATTAAATATATATATATATATTATATATAATATATATATATATATATATATATATATATATATATATAATATATATATGATGGTTAGCTAATTAATAAAAAATAAATAATATGAGGGAGATGTCATCACATAATCTTATGTTAAAAAAATGGAAAATATGGGTAGGTTAATTGATGAAAAATAAATAATATGAGCGGGATGTTGTCATTAAGCTAAAAAAACAAAAAACACATGCTAGCTAATTATTGAAAAATAAAGAATAATATTGAATATGTTGCTTAATTAAACTTCTAACAAAAGGAACATATATACAATTATATGTTAATCGCAAAATGAATAATAAGTGTAGACAAAATTCAAGAAAATAAAAAGAGTATAAGGTTCATTTAGAGAAGGAGTACCCTAAGTTAAGGTATGTTTCATCTTCAAAACTTCTAAGTTCTTAATCTATATAATTTGTAACCTATAGTAATGAATTGAGACCACAAACTCACCAAAGTGTAAATCTTATGAACACGCATTCCTCATTCCAATTAGATTAGGTTTAGATTGTAATATAAAAACCCATTATAATGTTATTTGTCAAAATGTGATACTAATAAATCACAAGTCATCTCTTATTACATGTAAAATGTTAGGTGAAATTGAAATATTTAAAGCACTAAAATATTGTGTGTTGCCTATAAAATGTTAACATGAAGTTGGAATTGGAATATTTACAAAAATAAAATGTTGCATGAAAAATTAAGTTGGTGTAGTAAATTTTATCAAATAAAAAATAATTATATAATAAATAAAAAAAAACAATAAATATTTCTAGCATAGATCCATCTTAACTCCCGAGGCATCAAATCTCTCAATGTGCAAATCTTTCCAAGTTTTGCACTCAAAAAAGAGGTTTGCACCTTGAGAGATTCAATCCCTCTTGGCACTTATAGATCCAAATTTAAGATGGATCTATGCTTGTTATATTTCAAACACACCATTCACTTAACATTCACTCCATCCAACCAAAAGAAAAAATTTCACACAACCCAATGCTTTTAAACCATAACTAATTGTACCACTAAGAAAATATCATTGCACAAATAAAAAAATGAGCATACAGCTGGCTGACTAGATAATATTATAACCCCACAAAAGGAAATGTGGTCTACTTTCTTATCTAGGATGAATTACTTCTCAACATCAAAATAATCTCTCATGCATGCACTAATTACATTCACTCTATCTCAACAACCATATCATTAATATGACAGCCTTTATAAGCAATAACAATCCATCATCCAATTTTTTTTTTTAATTATCATAAACATCTCAAAAACTCTCTCCAAATTCATTAATCTTTGTAAAACAACTTTTAAAACATATTCAAAAGATATTCTTTCATAAAATCTTGAACAACAACTAAAATACTCATATTAAAACTTCTATTTTTTTCTAAATTTTTTCATCATTTTCGTAATTCAAATCCTCTTATTAGGATTCTTTTCTTTCTTTTTTCTTATGCATTTTTTTAATATTAGGAAAAAACATATTAACATTAAAATTAAAATTAAATATATAAATGAATGAATGATCTTGATTGATAAATTTGTATCAATACTTCATTATAAACTACTTAAACCGGTGTAGTTGAATACAACATTTAATTCTTTTAGTGGCCTTGGATTTAAGCGTTCAAGCTGTCTAACGGATGGTTGGAGAGATAAAATTATTGTGCCATTCTAATAATAATGGGAAATTTTAATAATTCCAAATGCAGTCGATGGTTCAATGCTTTTGGATTGATTCAATAGCTGTTTACAGGTGATGGTTTCCGGGTTGACTCAATAGCTTTTCGCGAGTGAAGATTTCTGGGTTGTATAAATAGCTGTATGATTTGCTTCTGATTTGTGAGTTTTTTCAGAAGAAAAAGCGATATAAATTATATTTGCTTCTGATATGTGAGTTACATGCATAGATGCTTGCATTATAAAAGTACAGTTAAGATAATGAAGCATATGTAGATTTCCTAATTTAAGTTGTATAGTTTTAATGATATGGTGAGGAAGCAGGAAATGTCAATACCCATCAGAAGCTTAAAGTTACACCCGGAGTGCGTTAGGGAGATCTTTTGGAAATCCAAATGGTAATGAAAGCTATTGCTAAGTGCACGATTAATTCAAAACCAATTAGTAAGAGCTCGGATCAAGACATATAAGAATAATTTCTCACCAGATATTAGGATGTTAATAGATGAATAGAGAATCAGATGTTAGAAGAGAAAGCCCGGGATAATAGGATGTTAATAGATGAATAGAGAATCAGAGACTGTTAGAAGAGAAAGCCGGGGATAACAATGCTAAATTAGAATGGGTGTGAGCAAAACTCGAAAGCCTAGCTTTGAATCTCATCTTGATATTGGAAGAGGAATTATTTACACATTCCATGCAAAGTCCAAATTAATAGTCCGAAACTGTATCCTCTCAATAGGCAATTATTTGTGGAATGTGAACGTCAGATGCTAAACAATCAGACGCAGCCATTGAATTTTAGTAGGTCAGACAGAAAAACAATATATTCATGTAACACCAGCAAATCAAAGGGCACCAACAAATCAGAGGACAATCACAGACAGCACTTGGTTGCCAACAAATCAGAAATCTATTACAGCCAAACATTTGAGATAGATCCATCAAACAACGCACATTAGAATGATGATTGAATTAGTTCTTGCACCATTCTTTCCACTAGACAAATGGAAGTCTTACAGTGTGGGTAGTTTTGAGTCTCGAAGATATTAACTTTTATTTGTTTTTTTGGTGTTGTATATTTTGAATGATATTTTTTTTGTGTTTTGTATTTTGAATGATATTTTTTATTATAAAATGTATTGGTTATTGGTAATGGTTAAATGAATTATTAGATATACTGAATTGGTAGTTAGTTGGATTTGAAGAGATTTAATCTAACTAAAATAACTCTTAATTAATGTTTAGTTGAAATATTTTCTTAATTAATTGATTATGTGATTAATATAAATATATATATAGATAATATAAAACAAAATATATTTGTGTAGGTTTTTTCCTAAATTGATATTAGAGTTAACTCTAGATGTACTCCAAAAACATGTGAGAAATTTTGTTGTTTTTTTTTTTTATATATATATAAATACGAATAATTGAATTAGCATTAAATTACCATAAAAGTAAATACATTAAATCACCATAAATGTGTCAGAAGCAGGTACATTTTTTGTGCAATTTGTTTGTGAGAGATATACCGGAATAGTCCATACTAAGTCACCGACAACAAACTTGGATACTGTGTGTGTTTTTTCTTCGTTCTTTCATTCGTAAGAATCCATGGGTTTTCAAAGTTAACACACCTCAAATAATTCGATTCCAAGTTAACACACCTCAAATAGTTTAGAAGAGAATTAAATATCTTTGACCACCCGTAACTTATGTTCAGACATACTATAGGCTGGATTTGTGAAGACGACAAACCCTGGGCTTGGGAATATATTTTTCCACCAGAGTAGATTAATAGGAGCTCTTCCAAATTAAAAGCTGAAGAAGAAAAGAGAACTAGATTCGTGTGTCATATGTTGGTGCATATATTCAAGGAACAGAGTCGCAGGAGCTCTTGCTCCCAATGTTTGGAGAATTACGTTTCTTCGGTTCATAGAATCGCGTTTCTTCTGATAATACATTTGAAAGCATCAACGATGACGAATCGAGACCTGACGAATTCGATGTTTGATGATTCTCATGGTGGCTTCCAATGTAAGTGCTGGCGATGTTAACATCCTTACAGTAACTGTGAGAAAACTAGTTGCGTTGAAGAGACTTCTTTCAACTTGCAAAGTTATGGTAAATGGTGTAAATGTTTTAGAAACTTGCACAAATGAATCTAGCTAGTAAAGGTTGAACACACAGCTTTACAGAGCAGAAACACTAAAAGAAAATCGAAAGAACAAAAGAATGGTTCATTAGAAAATAGGTTACAATGTTCATGATATAGCATTATTGGGTGAAGATCCCAAGGTAATGCACCATAGTGGTGATTAATGAGAAGACTCAACACCTACAACAAGTTCTGTAGAGAACTAGCCAGTTGCGGAGTGAAAGAAGGATCAAATCAGGGAGTAAATCATGCAGAAGAACTAACCAATTGCGGAGTTAAAGAAAGACCAAATCAAGGAGTAAATCATGCAAAAAGAATCTTGCATGTAGTCCCATTCTCTAACTAAGAGTCTTCATGTAGGTGTGTAGTGGTTCCAACACCCCCCCTGAATACCACTATGGGAAAAAATAGAAAATACGCCCTGGCAGCTAAAGCCAAAGGTCACCCAAAATACAATGCAACTTGTACTAAAATTGAGGAAAGAGAGGAAACCTCGTGGGAAACCCCCCCCTCAAAATACAATGTAATCAAAAGAAAAGAGGAAGAAAAGAATGTTGCTAAGCAACTATGTCCTTCACTCCAAGACGATCACGCAGAGAACGAAACTTTTGCTCAGTCAATGTCTTGGTGAAGATGTTTGCAGTCTGTTCTCCTGAAGGACAGAAGTGCAAATCAGTGACCCGATCATGTACTAAGTCTCTGATGTAGTGCATATGGATCTCCATGTGCTTCGTCTGCTACTGCTGTACTGGATCCCTGCAAAATTTGAGAGTGCTCTGGTTGTCACACCAAATGACAATGGGCTAGTGGAACTGGACGCCCAACTTAGTGAGGATGTGTTGTAACCACAGAGTCTGAATGGTGATGTTGACTACTCCTCTGTACTCGGCCTCAGCTGAAAAGATAGCAATAGCAGCCTGCTTCTTGCTCGACCAACAGATAAGGCCAGATCCTAGAATGAGTGAACATCCGGAGGTGGACTTACGATCAATGTTGTCTCCCACCCAATCATAATCTATGAAGCCAAGGAAATTCAATGCAGTGCTTGGTGCATAGTGAATCCCGAAGGTGATGGTGCCCTGCACATATCGGACGATGCACTTGGTAGTATTCCAGTGTAGCTCATGCGGCTCCTGCATGTATCTGGTAACTACCCCTACTACATATGAGAGATTTGGTCTGGAGTGGGTGAGGTACAATAAGCTCCCCACTAGCTGTCGGTAGAGAGTGTTGTCAACTAATGGAGTGTCATCTCCATCCTCAAGGCGGACCCCAGACAGAAAAGGAGTCGGTGCTGGCTTGCAGTCAGTCATGCGAAATCTCTCGAGGAGATCTCATGCATACTTAGCCTGAGAGAGTTTGATGCCTGTGGCATCCTGGCTAATCTCAAGACCAATAAATAAGTATAATGGACCCATGTCCGTCATCAAGATCCTATCATGCAAGGCTCTCTTGACTATAGCAATCGCTGAAGCCGAGTTGCCGCTGATTAGGAGATCATCCACATACAAAACTAAGATAAGAATAGAATCATGTGTCCTGAGCATGTAAACATTCAGATCAGACTTACATCTTTCAAAGTTATGTGATAAGAGAAAAGAATCCATCTTCGCATACCAAGCTCTCGGGGCCTGCTTAAGGCCGTAGAGAGATTTCTTTAGTCTGCAGACCAAAGATGAATCCTGAATGAAATCATGTGGCTGCTTCATGTAAATCTCCTCTGATAGGTCTCCGTGAAGAAAGGCATTCTTTACATCCATCTGATGTACTTCCCATCCCTGGGCAGCCATTGCAGCAAGTGTAAGGCATATGGAATCCATCTTTGCTACTGGAGCAAAGGTCTCGTCATAATCAATGCCATGCACTTTTTGGAAGCCTTTAGCTACTAGCCTCGCTTTACGTATGGTGATTTGCCCATCTGCAACACTCTTGGTCCTGTAGACCCATTTGCATCGGACAAGTTTCCTTCTTGAAGGAAGGGGGACCAGATCCCAGGTTTGGTTCTCGAGGAGGGAGTTTATATTCTTCCTCCATGGCAGACTCCCAAGATGGATGCCCAGCAGCCTCAACATAAGACTGTGGATCAGAAAACTGAACCAAATGACAATGCTAGGATGGCAATGGTTCAGTGGTAGTGAGGACAAGAGGAGGCTCAATAAACTCTGAGCTAGTCCTCTGCAGATCAGAATTATCCCCCACAAGACTATTTCTAGCAGCTGGGTGGTCTTGTGCATATATCTCACGTAAGCTCCTTGTTCTGTGATTTATGATAGGGGAATATGATTCACTGCTGGAAGCCCGATCTGGGCTTGGATGTGGATCATCATATGCATGCACTAGATTTGTATCTGAAGACTCTGTCTCTACATCTGCATGCTCTACCGCAGCATCTGCATGCTCTGTATCTGCATCTGAGTGTACTGAGTCATCATCTTGGACATGAGGTAGATAAAAGGTGTCTGCATGCGGCAATTGAGGTGCATGTGGGAGACTTTCCTCAAATTTGACACTTCACTCAATGATGAGCTTCTCTGTAGAGGAAATCAAGAGTCGGTATCCCATAACACCATCAGGGTATCCAACAAAGATGCACTCAATGCTTTGTGGATCAAGAGCTTTCCTCTTTTCAAAGGGGATCCTGGCCCATGCTCTGGAGCCGAAAACACGGAAGTGGGTGACCTCTGGTTTAGTGCCGATCCAAGCCTCAAAGGGGGTCTGATCCTTGATAGACCTATGAGGAGGTCTGTTCTAGATGTAGTTAGCACAATTAAGTGCTTTGGCCCATAGCTTATGAGGCAGTGACTTAGCATGCAGCATGCAGGAAGCCATCTCTTTGAGAGATCAGTTCTTTCTCTCAGCAACTCCGTTCTGCTGCAGAGTGTATGGAACTGTGTACTGCAACTGTATGCTAGACTGAAGGCAAAGGTTCTGAAGTTCTTTGTTAACATATTCCCCCCATTGTCTGTACGGAGGGCTTTGATATTTCTCTCTGACTGTGTCTCAACTAGTGCTTTGAAATCTTCAAAGTGCACAAAAACTTCAGATTTGGCCCTGAGAAGATACACCCAAGTATAGCGTGAGAAATCATCAATAAATGTAAGCACATACCTTGCTTTGTTGATGGAAGTATGAGGAAAAGGACCCATGAAGGATGAGGAAAAGGCCCCATGAGATCACTATGGATCAGATCTAGAGGAGAGGATGCTCTGTGAGTCTTGTCGGTGTCAAACTTTTCTCTAGGATGTTTGCCAAGGACACACCCTTCACAAACTCCTTTGGAGAAACTGATATTTGGCAAGCCTTCCACCATTTCATTCTTGCTTATCTGCTACATATATCTGTAATTTAAGTGACCAAACCTTTCGTGCCAAAGCCTACTACTATCATCAGCATGTGTAAGCAATAAGAGGATTCAGGTTCAATAAATTCAGAAAATGTATACAGTCTCGTTCCATTATTTACCTCATCGGTTGCAATTTTGGAGCTGCTATGTAGGTCATATATGTTCACTGCATCTGGAGTGAATTCCACTCTCTTTCCAGTACCGGAATGAGTGATCTGATAAATTGAAATCAAGTTTACCGAAAGTTTTGGAACATGAAGCACATCTTCAAAGCTTCCGTGTAAAAGTTCCACTCTACCTTTTCTGGTGACCTCAATAGGTGAGTCATCTCCCATGAGGATGGGAGGTCTTTTGCATGCATCCAAAGAGGAATAGACTTCCTTTGCAGTAGCCATATGATGTGATGCACCAGAATCTATAATCCATGCATCAGGGGAAGAATTAAGTTGCAACAAAGCATGAAAATGTTACCTTTCCCGTGTGGCGGATCCTCAGTTTCTTCTTGGCGCCCTGAGGGATTGGTCCCCAAGTTGTGCTTCTGGAAGATTTCTGCATTTGGTCAATTTGTTTCTTCATGCAAGAGGATTCTGGATGGAATCCTCTTTGACAGTAGGTGCATCTGTTTCCTTTCTTCCCTTTCTCATTTCTTGAGCCGAAGGAGTCATTGAAGGGCTTGGTGTAACCTTCCTTCTTTGGAAGGGAATGTGCTTTTCCCTTGTCTTTTTGCTACTGATTTTTCTGATTTGAATCAGATCTGTGATTTTTATTGTGGCTGCCATCATGCACAGCAAGTGCATGCGCTTTTGGAAGTTTGATTTTCCCCATGCCAATGAGTTTATCTTGCTCAAAAGTAAGGGACTCCATGAACTCTTTGAGAGAAGGCATAGTGTAGGATTTACCTGTTGCGAGCCTTACTGAATGAAATGTAGACACAAAGACGGAGTATTCTAGTTCGAACTTTGACATAATAGAGAGAACTTGGTGACTCTCCTCCTTGGATTTGTCAATTCCACAACCCTTGAGTTGCAACAATAGATCATTATATTTGGTAAAGAAGTCTTGAATTCTGTCATAGTTCTGTGGATCCAATGACAGTAGCTCCACTTCGAGCAGATGTCCTTTCATCTCATCCTGTTTCTCGTAGAGTTCTTCAACCTTTTCCCAAATCTCATTGGGAGTATTGCAGGCAAATAGATGAAATTGCAACTCTAGGGAGATGCACATGCATATGGATCCATGGGCCTCATCCATGCGGTTGAGGTACCTGGATTTCTCTATGGCTAAAGTGGGTTCCACTTCTGTAGCCATGGTAATCCTGTACAACCCTTTTTGACGAAGGTATCAAGCAATTTGGTCCTTCCATTTGTGATAGTTGTATGGTGTTAGGATCGATGCTTTGGGAAACTCCATTTTTTTTTTTTTGGTCGATCTTCGATCTCCAAGCTATAATACCTGCAAAATAAAGTGTTGGTGTTCCTTTTATCTAGCAACCTGGCTCTGATACCATGTGGAGGTTTGTCGTTACACCAAAACCCACAGGTGTTGGTAAATGTTACAAGCAGTAACTAGGATCCCCGCGGTGGAAATTATGGATTCTATAGAAGTGCGGTGATTTTTCCAACACCCCTCCTCAAACACAACCTGGGGGAATCGAACCTGGGTCCAGGCTCTGATACCATGTAAATGTTTTAGAAAACCTACACAGATGAATCTTGCTAGTAAAGGTTGAACACACAGCTTTGCAAAGCAGAAACACTAAAAGAAAATCAAAAGAACAAAAGAATGGATCATTAGAAAATAGGTTACAATGCTCATGAAATAGCATTACTGAGTGAAGATCCCAAGGTAATGCACCATAGTGGTGATCAATGAGAAGACTCAACACCTACAACAAGTTTCGGAGAGAACTAGCCAGTTGCGGAGTGAAAGAATGAGCAAATGAAGGAGTAAATCATGCAGAAAAACTAACCAGTTGCGGAGTTAAAGAATGAGCAAATCAAGGAGTAAATCATGCAAAATGAATCTTGCATGTAGTCCCATGCTCTAACTCAGAGTCCGCATGTAGGTGTGTAGTAGTTCCAACAAATAGTGCTTCCATAAGGTGTTTCTTAGTTAGCAGCACAGTACAACTTTACAGTTGTCAAATAGATATGCAGGTACTGGAAGATACTTACGTTGTAAGTCAATTTCCCGAACTCAGTACCTAGCTCAGCATCAATTCAAACTCCAAGTTCTTGTTCTCTTGATTCATGATAATAGCAGACCCACATCAAAAATAGTGCTTGCAGTTAAGCATTAAGATCTTGGCGGTGTAGCTAAATTAGTTTTAGAATGAAAACTTTATTATTGTTATTTTTCTATTGTAAAACAAATGATGATAAATTATTACAGTCAAATGATTTTGGAACCTTCTAAACTGTTTTTTCTATACAATAGGCCAATATTGACCCTAGTTCCCTATTTTCTATATTATGGGCGAATATTGACCCATAGTTCAATAGGGAATTATAATCGGCGAATATTGACCCCTAGTTCAATACGGAATTATAATTGGCGAATATTGGCCGCTAGTTCAATAGGGAATTGATAGTGGTTTGGAGCAATTGTATCCCCAACACATGAAGGAGAAGTAATGCTTATTGTGGATGGTTGTTTAATTATTTTGGAGGTTGTGAATTTAGAGAAGGATTTTTTATTAGTTGCAGAGATTTGTATATATATAGTAGTTTGCTAGTTAGGTTATGCAACAATTTATGGATGATGGTTAGTAATTAAATTCGGGAGATAACTCAACAATTCAACTTGCCAACTACGCTTTTATAGAGATAGTTTGATGGAGTTCTTTCTAGAAGATCGAAGATAAGTACTCAGTAAGGGAGGGTGTAAAGATATTAACTTCTATTTGCCTTGTACATATTAATTGATATTACTAATAACAAAATGTATTGGTTATTGTGATTATTTGTTAATTGTATTTAAGAAACTTATTCTAATTGTTGGTTAATTGGATTATAGAGATGTAATACAACTAAAATAACTCTTAGTTTAGTTTTTAGTTGACATATTTTCTTTTTTGGAAATACTGAAAAGGGGTGAATTCGTATCATTGGACAGCTATGTTATGTATGATGTACATACAAATTTACCAAATAAATCTGGAAAGAACCAAATGCTATGTTATGTATGATGTGCGTACAAATTTACCAAATAAATCTGGAAAGAAGTATAAAACTTCCCAGGGGTTTTACCAGCAAAGTTGGAAAGAAGCAAATGGTCCCCAAAAGATTTGGGCTCTTATACCAAGTATAATGGCTCAACAACAATCCAGCTTCAGCTTCTGCTGCTGCAATTTACTGCTATTGTTGTCCACCGTAACTATTGCCTACCACTACTACTGTTACTTCTGTCCACCACTACTGCTACTGCTACCACTGCTACCATCCCCCACTCCCCACTGCTACCATCCCCCACTCCCCACTGCTGTTGTTACAAGAGTTCGCATTCACTATTGCTAATGCCACTACTATCACTGTGTACACTCATTGTTGCTATTGCAACTGCCATTATTGACACTTACTATACATCACCGTTTACTCTTATCATCAAGGTCATTGCTTTGTCATGTGGCTATCATACACCAAGGGTCATAGTTGTACACAATGTGTCACTGTCATGAATCACTCAACCACAAACTCTGCACATGTACATAAGTCCTTTGCAAATGCAAGATCGCTCTTTACAATACAACACTATAATATGCTCAAAGCATTACTGTTGTACCATTGCAATATGAGTCATAGCATCTTAACAGTGCTCTGCCAAGTTTTCGACAGGGTTACTCTATAACCAAAATATATTTATTTTCATTATTATATATATCGCCCTGGTCATGCATCAAGAATGTCGTCACTGGTATCAGTGCAACAAAACTATCTTTTGTGATCTTCTTCACTGCTATATAGGACACAACTACCTTTTGTGATCTTCTTCACTGCTATATAGGTCACCGTAGTAGAATAGGTTTTCTTGTCATATCACACTCGTATGCCTCCAAAATGTTGATGTCACTGCCTGCTATAGTTTTTGAATGCTCAGTGAAGCTGCTTATAAAACGGTATCTTGAAACCATCTTGCAAAGTGATTTTTCCTAATTGCAATATGTGACAACATGCAAATATCTTACTCATTTTCAACTTATAAACCCTTGTCAATGCTCCTCCAACCTTTGCTGAATGAATGTTCGCTGGAAGATGAGATACTTGAAAAATGTGCTGATGCAAACTGATGATGATGATACATTCAATACTTCATTCTTACACTATCGTAGGCCACACAATACCTATGTCCGAACGATGCTGACTATGAAATATTCCTTACTGCTCCTTTTAAGGCTGCTTCATACTAATGCTGAACATGACTCTGAAATCTTGACTATCTCTGTCATAACAGACTTCTCAACATGAGAAACTAAACATACCTTGCATGCAAACAATTCCAGTCCCGTATTCTCATTCTTTGCAATAATGAATGCCAACTTATCTTGCTCAAAACACTAAGTCAACATATGCATGCCTCTGTAGCTTAGTCGTCTTCAAACAAAGATAACAATAACACCATCTTTAGTGTTTTAATACCAACTCAATTCTGCTCAATTTCAAAGCTAGGACTTATGAATCCAAGCAATCTATTATTTAAGGGCTACAGTACACACTATCATAATGTGAACACTCTGCCATAGACTGTCATCAAGGTTATTTCAAGGTCACTGTACCTAACATAAGATGTTGACAACAACCTTCATCAATATACATTTCACGGTAATGCATAAATATTACTACATCATACAGCAACCCTAGTTTTTCCACACTACTACTACTGGCGGTTTCTCATTACCTAGCCATGGGTCACACAATACATAAAGGCCACTGTCATTTTCCATATAGAATTAATGTTGTTGTCAAGTAGCTCATTGTTATGCAAGAAAATCAATCATATAGACATGTCTATGGAGATCCCTGTCAAATCCATAATAGTTCATTGTCAAACAGAGTTTTACCAAGGTGAAATCAGTTCCAGACTATCCTCAAGCTTCTGCTATGAATCACCATACTTCATTACAGCTACAGGCATGTGTTCAGTTCAGGTTTCTGCACAATACTTGTTTACCATATTATTTGCAATGCCAAATCATTCAGAGCAGAACAATTGTCGCAGAACAAACTTTCTGAGCCAAATTTTTAACGGCGCAAAGGTTTCCAATTAGTCTGAGCGAGATACTTCTGAGCTGAGCTTCACTTTAAACCTAAGTTCACACAACCGCAAGTCATTTCAGAGCCCCCCAAAAAAAAAAAATCATTCGAGATTTCCAGCTTAAACAGGGCCGCAAGGTTGCCAGACAATATCCAACAAAACCATGCACACGATTCCTCAAGAAAACAAACAAGTTAATTTTGCTTGTTTTAAGATCTGTGTTCAATGTATTGCCTATGGAGCAAAGCCCAGCTTCAGGAAATCAACTCCTTGATGAGAAGATTAGGTAGTTTAGATTTGTTTTATTTTTTTTTAAGTAATATATAGATAGTTTATATTAAATAATTTTCGAGACATTTTATTAGCTATTTTTTATTCCATTTGTAAACACTATTGGAATTTCTGAATGGAGTTCGGATTTTTCACAGTGTTCATGTTTTGCTGTCGACGTTTAGAGTCTGCAACTAGACTCATCATCAGGACAAATTGTGCCAGAGCAGGTAGATGGAAGAACGCCGAAAGTCCCAGTGAGCATATGGTCAATGCGGAAAGATGTGAGGATGAGGATATAGCCGCTGCGGAAGCCAGAACAGGTGGATGGGAGAACGCCGAGAGTCCCAGAAACGTTGCAGACATAACCCAATCGAAAAACGATACTGTAAGCTGTGATGGTGATGATATGGCCGCTGCGGAAGCCAGAGCAGGTAGATGGAAGAACGCCGAAAGTCCCAGTGAGCATATGGTCAATGCGGAAAGATGTGAGGATGAGGATATAGCCGCTGCGGAAGCTAGAACAGGTGTGTAACGCCCTGGGAACTGGGTGCGCCACACGACTGTGGACGTCCCGAACGACGATGGGCGGACCGCCACTAAACGGTTCGGTTGAGCGACCCGACACAAAAATACACTTAACCGATGTAACGCAGGAAGGCATCGGGCAGCATGGGCGGCAAACGGAGGTGAACGCCCGAACAAATACACATGGGCGGACAGCGGAGGCGGAGCGCCCGAACAAACGTAAGTTCGACACGGAGAATCGGGCGGTGGGTGACACGAACATGTACCCACCCGCACCGGGTGTTGAACGAACGACACAAGCAGGGCGAGAGGCTACACGACGACCGGCGGTAAGAGGGGCGACAGTCCGAACGACTGCCCACCCGGGCGGAACAACGGTGTAGGCTGGGCAACACGAGAGGTGCCCGCCCGAACAAACAAGCAACCGGCGAACGATGAGCATGGACCGAACAGCAAAGGGGAACGTGTGATGGGCGGACCCGAACGGCAGGCGCGCGACGTGGGCAGGAGTACCGAACAGCGAGCAAGGCAAACATGGGCGAGACCAAACAACACGATCCACCAAGCGACATGGACCACGCATAGATCGAACGCACGGAAGACAAGGGCGGACGAGTTATATCGTGGGCGTGGGTGGCCATATGAAATAGGCCGACCCACCCCGAACGACAAATAACACGCCACCCGAAATAGAACAAGACGTCGGCCGAATGGAAGTAGGGGCGTCGTTCAAGCAAAAGGGAGGTCGGCTTGAGTAACCGACACTCCACCAAGTGAGCGAGGAACCTTATAAATATAAGAGCGCTCATTTGGACAAAGGCATCAAGTCGATCAAGCATCAAGCGCTCAAGTGATCAAACGATCAAGTCATTCGTTCTAAGGCTTCGGCTACACCTTCGCACAACAGGCTCTTGCGACGATGTGAAGGAAGACTCCCGGTGGGAGGTGGAAGTGGTCGGGACTGTTCGAGCAGCGAACAGGTTGAACGGAGGGCGCGACGAGACAAGTGCGGAAACGCACTCGGACGGTGAACGGGTCTGAACGAAACAGGTGACAGTGCCGCCGGTTGAGAGCGCAGGCAGGGCGCGCCGAGGTACGACAAAACCAGCTGCGGTAGTTCGGCAGTCCGTGGGGTCCGTGGAACGATCGAGAGATCGTTCGGGCAGTTGATTGGGTCGGCAAGTCCCGAACGGGATTGTTGTAAACGACGAAGCGTCGTGCAAGTTGACTGTCTAGAGAGTGAGGCCAAACGGCCCACTCGAATTGTAATTGTAAAACTGTGAATTGTATAAAGATCGGTTTTCAGAGGCGCCACCCGAGTTTGGGTCGGGCCTCCTCAAATTGGTGTCTTGGCTCTGCGTTTACGGTTTTATGATTATGTTATGAATGCTGAACAGGGATTATAAGTTAACTTATATAACAGATTTATATAACAGTTAATTATAAGTGGTTCGGTTAAAAGAAATAATAGAAACACGGTTTAAGAAGATTAAATTGGTGTTGGAAGTCGAAAAGAGGCGTAGTCTGCATATGCCCGAACCCGGCATAAGGCAGTGCCGCACCCCTTATAAACGAAAAAAGATATAAGGGTGTGACAGATGGTATCAGAGCTCTAGGTTGGAGCTGGTGAACGAATCAGTCGCAGGGTTTAGAAGCGCACAGTTGACAAGCAAACAGGTCGGCAGTGCGGCAGATCGGTTGAAGAACCGGTCGGACAGGTGACAATTCGGAACAGTGGACAGCGAACGAAGAATGGCGCTTGAAAGGACCATGGGCGCCATGACCCATGGGGAATCAAGTGGAACCGGGAAGTTCGAAGGTAGCTTCACAGGGCCGGAAGGAAGTCACCGAACAAACATAGAGCAGGCAAGCAAACCGGAGATGAGCCGGGAAGTTGCCGAAGCATGGGAGCGCTTAAATAGTTGGGACTTGAGGTGGGCTCAATATGAAGCCGAGATGAAGCAGATGCGAGAAGATTGGTCGAGGTTTCAGAACGAGCTAGACAAACTCAAGGGACCGGACATAGGCGAGTGCGCTCATAAAACAAAGCAAAGACCGGTGAATGAGGCAGTCCACTTAACCGACTTAGATCTCCAAGGGATCTTCGACGAAAGAACCCAGTTACGAGAAAAGAAGCTGGGAGTGGACTTAAAGGTCGAACAGATCGAAGAGGAGATCCGGAGGAGACTCTTCGGGAAGAAAATAGTGGTCGTCGGGCAGGGAGAGCTCGACTTGGTCAACCAGATAAGCGCACAACGCTGGGAAGACAGTCGGAGGAATGGCGCTAGAGACATGGTTGGCACGAGGTTCCATGAGGTTGAACGAAACACGGTAGCAGGTGGAGTTAGAGGGAATCAAGCCGGACCGAGCTCGTCAAAACCAGATGGAACGAAAGAAAAGAAGCCCTTGAAATGCTGGCTGTGTGAAGGCCCGCACATGGTGAGGAATTGCAGTTTGAAGTTAAGGAGATCGGACGAGAGACCGACCGGGAAAACAGAGGTTGGTTGCGCTTGCACGAAGACTCAAACTCGAATTGACACGATACAGGAGGAAGCTCGGAAGGAGTATCTCCGACAATGGGGACACGAGAAACTTGATGGATGGAACAAGTTGATGGACCCGGGTGAACCACCAGACTCGCCCCGGTTAGAGTCCACTTAAGCAAAACGAGGAAGTGGGCTCACCGTTGGTTGCTCAAGGCCGTGAGCCCGAAAAGGAGATTGAGCAGGTTGGTCCGACAGGCAACAGAATTGTTGGGTTCCCACACAGGATTGAGCCAGGGACCGAAAACAATAAGTGTTGCTTAACACTTGCGCAGAGAAATCCATGATGACTTGAGGACGGAAGTATTGAGGAGCCGGGTCGATATTCCGACTTGGTGTAGTATGGGATGCACACTCCCGAATCGTGCACTGGATTACGAAACGGGAGGGCGACTCGATATGGAAGGATGAAGAGGGCATGATGGTGTTGTCGAGGTCGACAACGGAATAAGGTGGGGGAGGATGTAACGCCCTGGGAACTGGGCGCGCCACACGACTGTGGACGTCCCGAACGACGATGGGCGGACCCGCCACTAAACGGTTCGGTTGAGCGACCCGACACAAAAATACACTTAACCGATGTAACGCAGGAAGGCATCGGGCAGCATGGGCGGCAAACGGAGGTGAACGCCCGAACAAATACACATGGGCGGACAGCGGAGGCGGAACACCCGAACAAATACACATGGGCGGACAGCGGAGGCGGAGCGCCCGAACAAACGTAAGTTCGACACGGAGAATCGGGCGGTGGGTGACACGAACATGTACCCACCCGCACCGGGTGTTGAACGAACGACACAAGCAGGGCGAGAGGCTACACGACGACCGGCGGTAAGAGGGGCGACAGTCCGAACGACTGCCCACCCGGGCGGAACAACGGTGTAGGCTGGGCAACACGAGAGGTGCCCGCCCGAACGAACAAGCAACCGGCGAACAATGAGCATGGACCGAACAGCAAAGGGGAACGTGCGATGGGCGGACCCGAACGGCAGGCGCGCGACGTGGGCAGGAGTACCGAACAGCGGGCAAGGCAAACATGGGCGAGACCAAACAACACGATCCACCAAGCGACATGGACCACGCATAGATCGAACGCACGGAAGACAAGGGCGGACGAGTTATATCGTGGGCGTGGGTGGCCATATGAAATAGGCCGACCCACCCCGAACGACAAATAACACGCCACCCGAAATGGAACAAGACGTCGGCCGAATGGGAGTAGGGGCGTCGTTCAAGCAAAAGGGAGGTCGGCTTGAGTAACCGACACTCCACCAAGTGAGCGAGGAACCTTATAAATATGAGAGCGCTCATTTGGACAAAGTCGATAAAGCATCAAGCGCTCAAGTGATCAAACGATCAAGTCATTCGTTCTAAGGCTTCGGCTACACCTTCGCACAACAGGCTCTTGCGACGATGTGAAGGAAGACTCCCGGTGGGAGGTGGAAGTGGTCGGGACTGTTCGAGCAGCGAACAGGTTGAACGGAGGGCGCGACAAGGCAAGTGCGGAAACGCACCCGGACGGTGAACGGGTCTGAACGAAACAGGTGACAGTGCCGCCGGTTGAGAGCGCAGGCAGGGCGCGCCGAGGCACGACAAAAACAGCTGCGGTAGTTCGGCAGTCCGTGGGGTCCGTGGAACGATCGAGAGATCGTTCGGGCAGTTGATTGGGTCGGCAAGTCCCGAACGGGATTGTTGTAAACGACGAAGCGTCGTGCAAGTTGACTGTCTAGAGAGTGAGGCCAAACGGCCCACTCGAATTGTAATTGTAAAACTGTGAATTGTATAAGGATCGGTTTTCAGAGGCGCCACCCGAGTTTGGGTCGGGCCTCCTCAAATTGGTGTCTTGGCTCTGTGTTTACAGTTTTATGATTATGTTATGAATGCTGAACAGGGATTATAAGTTAACTTATATAACAGATTTATATAACAATTAATTATAAGTGGTTCGGTTAAAAGAAATAATAGAAACACGGTTTAAGAAGATTAAATTGGTGTTGGAAGTCGAAAAGAGGCGTAGTCTGCATATGCCCGAACCCGGCATAAGGCAGTTCCGCACCCCTTATAAACGAAAAAAGATATAAGGGCGTGACACGCCCGAACGAGTTCAGACGCGCGCCCTCAAACGAATCACCCAAACGAACGGACAAGGGAGAC
>APFE031501496.1:0-11650 GCA_000404065.3 Pinus taeda
TAATCAGTCATATCTTATTTAGACATAAAAGTAAAAAAATTCTCGGGATCAATTTTTATTTTTGATTCTTATATTTTTCTCTAATTTATTTTTTATGTATTTTTTTCTATTCTTAAGGCTTTTTAAATAATAAAAATTAAGGGCAATCGCAGAATTTAGTAAAAAGAGATGAGGAGTGTGCCTTATTTCCACTAGGGCTATGGGGTCAAATTTGATGCTCGTCTTAAGTTGGTTAGTCCATGCTAATGGTTTATGGCTAGAGGAGTATCACTAGAAGTTAAGTGACCTCAAGTCTAATCAAGATTTTTTTTTGAAATCAAACCCTACTAGAAAGGATCCTACTTAGGGGAAAGTCGTCAACCATTAGCTACACTATGATACAAAATAAATTGAAACCCTTGGTGGAGAGCACTAGGGCATGGCCCAACAAAGAGAGACAAACTCTACCATACACCAACAAGAGAGATGTGTGAATAAAACCCTAGACATCCCTTTACAAGTGACAAAGTTGCGCTTCAAATTGATCAATCTAGTTAGTTTGTGTAGTATTCTTTAGTTATTTGCAAATTTCCTTAGGAATATTTGAAATCAACCAAGAAAGATAAACTTCAAGATGAACACCAAAGATTTCATGAAAATAATTCACATTATAGCAAAATGATCTCAGCAATTCACAATGATTTGCAAAGGAGAGAGAGCTCTCTATTTATAGATGAGGTTCTCAACACATTTCCTCCTTTTGCTTCAAAAGATAAGTGAATTTTCATACACAATATGGTTGGAGACTAAGTAAAATTACAAATTTTGTCATCCTATTACATAAATCCTTCAAATGACGTGAGATGTCCAACCAATTAGAAGATCAATTTGAGAAAAGGAGGCCCGAATTGACCTAAGCATGTTCCATCAAATAATCTCTTGACTTGTTTGAAAAGGTATCTCGAGTGCTTAGGAATTCAAAATTTCCACTTTTATTACAAAATGTTACTTGAACGAGGGCTTGGACATTTCCAACGGTTAGTATAATGTGGAAAACCTGTTGAATTTTCCACGACACTTAAGAATCATGTTTGAGTCCAATATCACGATCACAAACACACTCAAATTCCACAACAAAAGCACTTTGCACAATGGAATAACAAATAACAATGAATCAAGTTGTACGCAAGACAATTTTTCTAACCACAACTTGTTATATACAAACTTTACTACAACAATCTTAGGGCTCCCATATGATGGATCATGGCCCTTACATAGAACCCTAGTACAAGACACAGCTAGGAATTGGTGACAACAACTATGACCACCAATCTTTCCCCTTAAAAAGTATGCTTGACCTGCTTGATCATAACATTCCTTTCAATCCACGTACCTTGAACACATCTAGCAGGTACTTTGCCTCCTCTTTTGCTGATCACTACAACTTCTGCAACATCAAAATGCTTACATTTCCAACCATCACTCTGCTACTATCAACCACTCTTAGCTTCTCCAATATGACTGAACATTGGCTCCGTGATCTTCCCACTAACACTATCCTCTACCGCTTTAAAGGATCAAGTTATTAGGTTCTTTACAATATTCCCTATTATGAATGAGTTTTCCCTCCTGCAACCCACTGAACTAGGGCTCACAAATCTTCCTCCTAACAGTTCATTAGCTCCTCCAATGAACACTGTACATGAGGTCTTCTAGGGCTCCATTAAACTACCCTCTTAATAGTACCAACCTTGCACCTTTATCGCTGTACTAGTGCTCCACAAAACAACCCTCTTAACTATCACACTTCTTCTTCTTGTTGATAGCACTAGGGCATCTCAAATTAGTGTTCCTAAGGCCTTTAGGACAATCTTATCCAACCACTCCAGAGAAACTCTCCCTTCCAATGAATCTGCTCTACGTTAACCCTATTTTCCTTCATTGTATTAGCCCTATACTATGCGCATAAACTCACACTTCTGTATAACTACCTGAGGTTGGATGTGGTCTACTTCAGGAGAGACACATGCATAGTATCTTTGCGCAATACACGCAGAATTTGCGGCCCAAATCATAGTCCATATGTCTCCTTCTTAGGGTCTCTTTCTCTCTCCAATGGACAAAAAATCAGAGTGAAACTTATCATACTTCTAAGCAGACTCTTAAGGGCGGCGTACCATAGAGAGAGGACTAACTAGGGCACAGAGACTATTTTTCATAACCTTGAGCAACCATTCCATCACCTAACAACAACTTATGTTAACACAAGTCAACCTCTTTTACAGCTCTACCATAGACCTAAACATCTCGGCGTCTCTGTATCACTTCAGTTACTTCATACAGACCTATGGCATCCCTGAAAATGACCAAACATACCTCTATTCTCCTACACTGGTACCTGGGATAGGTCGACTCTTTCATGCAATAACACCCCCATTCATACTTGTATTCATGAAGCCTTTCTCCTTTATACTTCTTTACTTTTTAGTCAACTTGGAGAAGTCCTCCTATATCCTCTCTTTTTGTTTCATTTATTTCCCCTATCCTAGGTTACATCACTTCTAATGGGCCTCTCTAGGTCGTCTTCTCAGGTAGGGCCCGACCTGAGATGGCTTATCCTTAGATGGGACCAATCACTATGCCTCTCCATTTCCTATTAGCTACATTGGTCTGGTGGTTGCATCCTGTAGGCTACAGCTATTGGATCACATCTCCAACCATTGCTCCAATGGTCCCTTCCACTCGTTTGTTGCATTCCCTAGTTCAACACTATCTCAACAATTCACAATGATTTGCAAAGGAGAGAGAGGGCTCTATTTATATATGAGGCTCTCAACACAATTCCTCCTTTTGCTTCAAAAGATAAGTGATTTTTCATACACAATATGGTTGGAGACTAAGTAAAATTACAATTTTTGTAATCACATTAGATAAATCCTTCAAATGAGGTGAGATGTCCCACCAAATAGAGGATCAATTTGAAAAAAGGATGCCCGAATTGACCTAAGCATACAATGTTTCATCAAAGAATGACTTGAATTGTTTGAAAAAGTATCTTGAGTGCTTAGGAATTCAAAATTTTCACTTTTCTTGCACAACATTACTTGAACGAGGGCTTGGACATTTCCAACAACTAGTATAATGTGGACAACCTGTTGAATTTTCCGCAACACTTAAGAATCAGGTTTGAGTCTAATATCACGATCACAAACACACTCAAATGCTACAACAAAAGCACTTTGCACAATGGAATACCAAATAACAATGAACCAAGTTGTACACAAGACAATTTTTCACACCACAACTTGTTATATATAAACTTTAATACAACAATCTTAGGGCTCCCATACGATGGATCATACCCTTACATAGAACCCTAATACAAGACACAACTAGGGCTCGGTGTCAACAACTATGACCACCAATATTTCCTTGAACAAAGTGTACTTGACCTACATGATCATAACAATCCTTTCAATCCACCTACCATGAACACATCTAGCAGGTACTTTGCCTCCTCTTTTGTTGATCACTGCAACTTCTGCAACATCAAAATGCTTGCATTTCCATCCGTCAAAATGCTACTATCAACTACTCTTGGCTGCTCCAAGATGACTTAACATTGGCTCCATGATCTTCCCACTAACAATGTCCTCTATCGTTCCAAAGGATCACGTTCTTACGGTCTTTACAATATGCCCTATTATGAATGAGTTTTCCCTCTCGCAACCCACTGAACTAGGGCTCACAAATCTTCCTCCTAACAGTTCATTAGTTCCTCCAATGAACATTGTACATGAGGTCTTTTAGGGCTCCATTAAACTTCCCTCTTAATAGTACCAAGCTTGCACCTTTATCACTGTTCTAGGGTTCCACAAAACAACCCTCGTAACTGTCACACTTCTGCTTCTTGCTGATAGCACTAGGGCATCTCAAATTTGTGTTCCTAAGGCCTTTAGGACAATCTTATCCAACCACTCTAGAGCAACTCTTCCTTCCAATGAATTTTCTCCACGTTAACCCTATTTTCTTTCATTGTATTAGCCCTATACTATGTGCATGAACCTGCACTTCTGTACAACTACCTGAGGTTGGATGTGGTCCACATCAGGAGAGACATATGCATAGTATCTTTGCGCAATACACCTGAAATTTGCGGTCCGAATCACAGTCCATATGTCTCCTTCTTAGGGTCTCTTTCCTCTCTCCCATTGACAAAAAATCAGAGTGAAACTTATCGTACTTCTGAGCAGACTCTTAAGGGCAGCATATAATAGAGAGAGGACTAACTAGGGCACAAAGCTTGTTGTTCAAAACCTTGAACAACCCTTCCATCACCTAACAACAACTTATATCAACACACGTCAACCTCTTTTACAACTCTACGATAGACCTAAACATCTTGAACTCTCTGTATCACTTTAGTTACTTCATACAGACCTGTAGCGTCCCTGAAAACGACCAAACATGCCTCTATTCTCCTACACTGGTACTTGGGATAGGTTGACTCTTTCATGCAATAACACCCATATTCATACTTGTACTGATGAATGGCTTTCAAAATAAATCTTCAACAATTAGGGCACAATATAACACTAATCTAGTTGCAACAATTCCATACATTAGACATTTTTAAAGATTAAAACTTCAACAAGAGGCACTTACAAGATGACAATATGTTATATCCATCCACAATTCAAGAGATAGCTAAAAAAAAAAGTCGAATTTCATCTCTAAATATCAAAATGCATCCAAGACATCCAAAAGCTAATCCAAAGAAAAAGTTCGGATTTTCCAAGAAGGCCAAAGTTCCCAAGTGTGATGATGATTCGAAAGAAATGAAGTTGAGTTTTATTTGTATGAGACCTAGAAGGTCGAATTATTAGCCCAAGGCCCCTAACATTATAAAAATGTGTAAAATACATGCCTTGGTCATAAGCCGACTAAGTAGCGTTTACAAATTATGAAATAACCATCCAACTGCTAGCTGAATTGATGACATCGTGTTCATGTAGGGCTGTTTGAGGGCCACGTTGAGTCCTCTTGGTGCCAAAGTGTGTGAGAGGGCTCCATAAATTATGAACAAGGGGATGGCTCCTTACTCTCCATGCAAGTCATCATGTGGGGCCCCAAAATGAGTTTGGGGCAGAAAAGCTAGTCCCATGGGTCTCGTGATGATAAAATATCCTGTGATGCCCCAATACCGAGGGCTTCGACGATGGTGCTTGCCCTCCCATGTCTCAAGGGTTGAGACGAACCTCCTCTGGGCCTTGGATCAACTGCCATATAATGTTAAGTTGGTCAGGGCATATTGGTCCAAGCACATCTTCTCGTGAATAATGTAGGGCAATGAGCAAACTGCTAAAGGTGTTGAGTGTTCCCATGGCATGGAATGATGCTCTACACATGATGAGAGTCTAATGGCTCTCAATGCTTCACCCAACGGTGTCAATATGATCCTCTAGTGGACCTGGGCCCCGCTTAAGTTTCCCAACCCATGATGAAACCACCCACCAATCACATCTAATATCCAATGTGCATTCCCAGAATTAGGTACAATAACTCATTAGTACATCTAAGTGAACCAAGATTATTTCTCAAAGGCACATTGAGACTTCATAGTGGGCTTCCTTTCCAAATTTAGTGTTACCTCCCTAGGTAAGAGTGGTTAATAAACAACCCTATTAGGTGTTCCAAGTCCCTAAGGGGAAAGACAGGTCCCTGGTACATCATTTAATTGATAGGTGTGATGTGAATGATGATGAATGGTCCCCACGGGGGTCTCAAGGCCAAATGCCATGGGTTCAAGGATGGTAATGATGATTATTTGGGTGTGTAGATGTAGGAGGGAGCAATTGTTGATACATGAGTTAACTTGTACTTTGTTTTACCACCCTTCTTCACTATCCTTTTTCCTTTTCTTGATTTTTCTTTGTCTTATTGGTCTGGGCTCCAGGAAAATAGAGCATGTTGTGTATGATATAAGTAGTTATCAACCCCTTAAGGTAGGGCAGTTCGTCGCCCACCAGGGGTTGGGACGTGCAAGGGTTCCTCAATGATTTGGGGGCACTCATAGGGCCCTAGGAACCAAGGTAATGGCCATAATAAGGGGTAGATCTCATGCTCAACTTTTTCCCATGTGTTATATTAAATGTCCCAACCATCCTTTGCATTTTATAATATTCTTTTTCTTTTGTTACTTGCTTGTGGCCAGGACATCCTTTTAACATTCTTTTAGCTGCATCAACCTCCCGGGCAACATTTCCAGGCACGACCTAGACATGTGGACAAGTGGAGTGGGTGTGTGAGTGCCTTGTTGACTCAGAGAAGGAATATGTTGAAATAGGGGTGTAATGTGCGGAGCGGAGGGAAAAATGTGGATGGCGAAAACGCAACCACGCTACCAAAATCAAGGTTTCCTAGATAGTGCCCTTCCTAAAGCCACAGGCCAATAAGGGAGATCCCATAGGATTAGGATTGAGGATTAACCTGCCCCATTCGAGGTCAAGGAACAAAACTATGGTCAAAGCCCTTCCTTTTTTTGAAGTCACTCAATAATCCATTCCCAGGATGCCCAAGGAAAAAAAAACATAAGCACCTGATTGCACAATGAAGAACATAACTTTTGGGTTGGATATCCCACCTTCAAAAATATGTTCTCTAAAGATGCGTGAGGGGACATATGATTGATGCAGGGAGCGAAGATCAAATGGCACAATGTATCAACTACACTGGTGGTTGTTGTCAGGGGCTATTGACTATTTCTCAAGCAAGATGTAGGAGAAATTTTTCTCCTATGGGGTCACCCACTTTTGGTGGGTAACATGAATTTTTGGCATTGAGATTACCACACTCGCATATTTTCCATATCTCAACAAGCTCCTCCATCAAGTACAAGAATGGATATTCTAATTCTTCACGCTTTCTTTTCTATTTTCATTTATATTTTTTATATTTCATATTCTAGTTATGAATTTGTATTTCCGCCAAAACCCTCCCTTTAAATGACAATGCCTTATATATACATGTGAGATCGTAGGGCTAATGGAAGGTACAAGATAGACCTTAGTGATAATGGAAGAGTGATACCTAGTGTAACCTTAGTATCTTCTTCACACGTTGTAGGTCAATTGTTCTTTGACATAGGGGGAAATACATAAAAGAAACTAAGTCTAATGAATGATAATAATTTCAAAGTGTTGTAGACTTATGATTAATATGATTTGTGATATTTCATGATCTATATTGCGAATTTATGCAGATAGAAAATAAAAGGATGGGATTTTTTGTTTTTGAGAGTGTTTGAAAGGAAACAAAAATGTTTAAACTAGAATTACGACTATGGGGTCTAAAATCCAGATTTGGAGGGTTGCTTGTTTAAGAATGATTGGGATCAACAAAATTTCAAATTGCATATTGTTTCCAACCCTTTCATGTTATCAATTGATGCAAAAATTTTCTTTGAAACGACTTGTTACCGCAAATTTTTTCAGGCCTAGTGCAAATCCTCATTAGGAAGGTTCAAACCTCGTGGGAATAGGAGAATAGCCACCACTGTCACCTAAACAACCTTTCCCTAGCTATATAGTGGTATATTGCACCACATGAAATAATTCTCTATATGTGGATCACCTTGAGTATATTCAACAAGGAAGGTTTAAACGATGTGGCATGTTTTCATAGAAACGAGTCTAGAATCAAAATGTAATCAGTCAAATCTTATATAAACATAAAAGTGATGAAATTCAATGGTTTACTTTGTATTTTTATGGTTTCATTTTTCTATATATTATTTTATGTATATATTTTTCTATTCTAAGGGCTTTTTGAAAAATAAAAATTAAGGACAATTGCAGAATTTTATAAAACGAGATGGTTGTTTGGTGGAATAAGGAGTGTGCCTTTTTTCCACTAGGGTTGTGGGGTCAAATCGATGCCCCTGTTGAGTTGGTTGATCAATTCTTGTGGATTATGGCCGTAGGTGGAATCCCAAAAGTTAAATGAGCTAGCGCTTAATCAAGAACAAGTTTTGAAACCAATCCCAATAGAAAGGATTATACTTAGGGAAAATCCTTCAACAAATAGCTCTATTATGATGCAAAATAAATTGAAGCCCTTGGTGAGGAGCACTAGGCCATGGCCCAACAAGAAGAAATAAACTCTACCTTAGACGAACAAGAGAGATATGCGAGTAAAACCATAAAAATCCCTAAGGAAGTGATAAAGATTCCTTTCAAATGGATTGATTTAGTTAGTTTTTGTGGTATCCTTTAGTTATCCAAAGATCGCCTTAAGAAATATGTGAAATCAACCATGAAAGATAATTCATGATGAACACCAAAGGTTTCATGAAAATATTTCGTATTATGGAAAAACGATCTCAACAATTCACAACAATCTACAAAGGAGGGAAGTTTCTCTTTTTTTAGATTAGGATCTCAACATCTTTCCTCTTTCCGCTTGAAAAAACAAGCAACTTTTCATCCACAATATGCTTCACGATTAAGTCAAACTACAAGTTATTTCATTATATTACTTAAAATAGGTGAGACATTGCATTAATTAGAGGTGTGATTTGACAAAAGGAGGTCCTAATTGGTCTAAGAGTACAACATTCTATCATGAAATAGCCTTACATTCCTTTATAAATTAATTGCGTAGGAAGTCAAAAATTCCGTTTTGTTTGCACAATGTTGCTTGAATGAAGATGTTGGCCTTTCGAATGACTAGTTTAGTGTGGACAACCTTGCTTTCCTTGGTGCAAAGATGATTCAAACCATTCTTTTGGGCTCCTTGCTTGTTTTTGACTTGAAATATACCTTGGATTGCTTGGAGATCTATATGGCCTTATGTTTTTCCTCAACATTCCTCCAAATTGACCTTTACATGATCCAATGGGTAGAAGGGTGGACGACACTCCTTGTCTAGGTCCATTTGCTCGCTTTTTGTGGGGTGTAAGGCTTGAAGTTTCCTAAACATGAGTTGTCCTTGGTCCATGATGTGGCCTTGAGTTGCTTTGACATATTGCTTACTCAACACATTTGCCATGATATCGCTTTTAACCTCGTGGTTGCACCAAAAGTAGAAGTTGACTCGTTTTGAAGGTACCTCATCGATGTAAATGGGAAATTAAAGGGGACGTTAGTAGTGCCTTGAGTTGGAGTTGATTATGCTTGAATTGGAGTCACAATAGATCTTTTCACTGCCTTGGAGGATGTGGGATGTTGCATTAGGGAGCCCAAATGTATCACAAACTGTGAGACATCAATGAAGAATGATGGTCATGGCCAAATAGGTTTGCATACATATGGATATGGTTGATTTGGGGAACAGAGAGTGCATTAAAATAATGGGAAACTAAGGGGAAAAGTACAATAAGCGATCACCTTTATAGGGCTACTCAATAGGTGAACCCATAATTCACCAGTCATAGTAGATCCACTTCTTGAAGCTCGCCTATCGCCGTAGGAGATAAGAATGTTGTGTGATTCTTTCTTTCCCATACTATTTTTCTCTTTTCCTTACCCATCGAATGTTGAATGAAATCCTTTCCTTCTAGTACTAATATTTCTGTAGTGGCTTGTGGATTATACTAGCCTCATAAGTTGTTGATAATTAATATGCTCTACCAAGTTGAGTGATGCTTTGTTTTTGGGAGGGTCCATTGTGAGAGAAACCTAGGCCTTATATGCTAAGGGTTTCTCAAAAAATTAATATCACCCCCATTCATACTTTTACTAATGAACCCTTTCTCTTATATCCTCTCTCTCTCTATTTGTTTTGCTTGCCCCTTTCCTGGGCTACATCACCACTAATGGGTCTCTCTAGGTCGTCTTCTCAGGTAAGGCTCAACCTGAGATGGCTTCTCCTTAGATGGACCAATCACCATTCCTCTCCTTTGCCTACTAGGGACTTTGGTCTTGATTGTCGCATCCTATAGATTGCAGCTATGGGATCACATCTCCAACCATTGCTCCAATGCTTGCTTCCACTTATCTATTGCATTCTGCAGTTCAAAACTAGGGTTGTCAACTTTTTCTTCTTTCCTTCACTGTTTGTGCTACGGAGTTTGTCAATTCTCACCTCTTTCATTTGCTATCTCAACTAGTAGTTCCACCTCTTACTTTTTGGTTTCAGTTGTTCATCCTTATTTTTATCCCCTCTTGCTTATTTGGTTTAGTTTTTTGATCCTGTATTTAGTAACTTTGATCTCTCTTTCCTCCACTAGTTCATCCCTCTCTTTTCCACCTCTCCTTCATTCTCCTTTTCTCACCTTCACTCGCTTCTCATCCTCATTGAGATTTGCTATTGTTATTGCCTCCTTGTATGTGGAAAGGCATTTACTTTTATGTTGTAGGTTGTGTTACCACAATCTAGCAGGCCTTAAAGAGGAAAAGCCTACGGGTCAAAGAGCTAAACTATGTGATAACAATGGGATAATGTCCCATTGTCACCACAACCAGTGTCCCCTGCTCTTTATGGAATTTCACCAATGGGAGGAGTCCTGGTAGATAAGCAATCATCTTTTATTGATCTTCTAGGGTTTGAGGTACTAGGTGATGAGGTAGGACTTCTTAAGGGAACCTCTATCTGATAATATGGAACTTCAAAAGGGTTTTCGCTCCCTATTAGAGACTTAGAAGAAAGTTGTACGAGATCTATGGTTTTGTGAATTATTGTGGTTAAAGGTATTCCTGAGATCAAGGCAAGGAAAAGAAAGGGCTTATTATGGTTTATTCCAATGAGTACTAAGATCATACAACCCTCAAAGAAGTCCCCAAGTGAAGGAAATTCAAACTAGGGTTTCCGTTCTAGGGCACACGTCTAGTGTGCTTTTTACTTTTTCATCATAATGCTTTTTATTTTGGGTGCATAACTTAAGGGTTAGACCTAGCTCTTATGATTTAGTATTTGATTTTACCCGTTGAGATGAGATAATGTATTGCTCATTAGGGTTGGGAGATAAAAAGTTTCCTTTCAATGAAATGGAGTATCAAGTGCTCAGGAACAGGGTGATGACCAATGAGGAGGGTAGAGCTCATGTTAGTATTTTTCCGATGCGCTAACTTCTATCCTGATCTTCTTTTACATTTTGATTTTCTTCTTTTTCTTTCATTGCGACCATAATATTCTTTTCCATTGTTTTAGTTTCATTAACCTCGAGGAAAACATTTCTCCTACTCAAGGAATGTGGATAAGAGAGTGCCAAATCCCAATAAACCAATGACAAGTTAGACCCGAAAAATGGAGGTGGTATAAGGGGTTTGTAATGTGGTATGGAAAGTGGGAGGTATGATGTAGGGAAAGATGATGTTATTTCAATCCGTATTTCCCAAGTGCCCTTTCTACAACCCTAAGGCATTAACGGAGGTCCCACTAGACTAGGGCTAAAGAGTAACTCGCCTAGTAACGTGAGAGAACGAATTTACAGTCAAGATTGATCAATGTTTTAAATCACCCCTTTATCGATACTAAATGCAAAAAATAAACAAGTATAAGCACTCGATTGCAAAATGATCAATGTACATTTTGAATAGAAGCTCACTTTCATCCAAGAGGAAATGTTGGATGGGTAGAGGTATGTGGTTGATGTAGATGGCAAAGGCATATAATCATCAAGAAATGGATATAAAAGGTTGATGGCTATTTGGTTGTCCAAATGGCTATCAAA